>VXBA01005189.1:567590-676924 GCA_013399895.1 Serilophus lunatus | reverse complement strand
TGGGGCCGGGGGTGCGGGGGCCGGGCCGGGCCGGGCCCGCTCCGGGAGCCCCCCCGCGCCCCGCAGGGTGCGGGTGCGGAGGGGACTTGTGGCGTGCGGTTCCTGGAGAGGAGCGGCCCCGGCAGAGCCCGGGCGGGGAAGTTGCGTTAGTGCTCTGTGCGTGCGGACCCCCCCAGCGTGCGGTGCCCCGCCGGGAGCGCTGCCCGGGGCCCCCCGCCCTCGCCCCTGCCGGAAAAGGAGCGGGAGTTTCTTTTCTGGAATTTAAATCCATTCAGGGAGCCCTAACCAGGGAATTTTTGGTTTGCCTTCCATAAAATTGTAATAAACTTGATAGGCCTTTCTTGTTAGGTTTGTGGGGGTGCAGTGTGGATTGCGAGGGGTGATGGGCTCTGCGAGTGTCACAGTAACTTTTCCTCAGCAGAGCAGGACATGGACGTGCGTGGTTTCTAAGCTCCTTGGTGTGCTGAGGGCTGGGGAAGGTTCTCCTCGGTGTCTCCAGCACAATTTCTTGGTTTCTACGTGTGGGTTTGAGGGCAAACCGATCTACAAGCCCTGTATGAAGTAGGGACAGCCCCCGGGGAGGTCTGTGTGAAAGCGGGGGATGGGGGATGATGCTGGGGGTGGGTGCTCGTCCCCTGCTCCAGCAGGGAAGGCTCGTTTGTCTGAGCACAGGACTCCTGTCACAGGCACACGGGCAGCAATTGCAGCTTTGGGATGTGACTGTTGGGAATCCTGCTCTTTTTGCCAGACTTACTACTGGAATTTGCACAAAGAAGGGTAAGTGACCTGTGTGTTTGTCGTGTGCTGTATGACATTATTACCCGAATGTGGACCAGGTGAGACAATGCTCATGGTCATTTTTTGGCAGCTCTTGTGAAGAGGCTGCAGGTTGCCTCGGGGCACTTGTGAGAGGGTTCTTGGGTGAGGACTGTAGATGAGACCACACAATAGTGGCGCAGCAGCGAGATGTTGCTGCTAACAGCATGCAGAGGGTATCTAGTCTGGGAATAGCTGTCCCTTGATCTCATGAACAGTGGCAGTACTGTGAGGCAGGATGCCCTGTGCAGAGAAGGGAATCCTTCTCCTTTACAGAGGATGTGGAGTGAGGAGCAAGTGTGTGCTGCTTCAGACGTGGTGTGGTTCCTCAATGCTGGGGACAGTGTGCTGCTCACAGCCAGTGAGGGACCTGCTCCCAAAGCCCTGCATGTGCCTCAGCCCCATTCCTGCCTCTTTCTGAGCACAGGGAGGTTCTGGCAGCTCTGTCCTGATGCTCCCCGTTGGATTTGCAAACCTGGCTCACCTCTGTTGGGCACAAGGTGGAGTTGTTGTGTGGAGGGTGAAAAGAGGTGGAAGTAGCACACGAGTAGTAGTTGTGCTAAAGACAGCAGTGGACAAGGAGAGCTTTAGCAATAGTGCACATGAGCTATTTCAGCCTCAGGACTGGAGTAGTAGTTGAGATAAAGATCTCCAACTGGTTTCTGAGAAGGTCAGTCAGAGAATTAAGGTGTGGGCTCTATCTGCTTGCAGTGTGAGTACAGGGCGAGCTGCTCAGATTGTGACTGACAGCATGACTGCAGACCACCACACACAGTGTAGCTGTTTGCCTGCCTCTGTTCCCAAAGGTTAGTTGGGTGTCAGGGTGGTTACAGTGCCAGGTGCTCCTCTCCCAGCCCCCAGTGCTGGGCTGGGTTCAGTGGGGTCCCCACACCCTGTTCCCTCTGGGGTGGTGTCCCTGCGGCAATGGTGCATCACAATTACTTTCAGCACAGAGGGGCCAGAACCAGCAGAACCTCCAACAGGATGAGTTTCCTTGTTATTACACGTGATTGCATCCAAATTAGGAGGAGAAACTGCACTGTCCTGAGATCCTGTATCATCAGTACTGCTTGGAATGAGTTGCATCCCCTGGCAGTGGCACAACAATTAACAGAATTGTGTTAGGCAGTGTGAGCAACCAGGGAGGTGTTATTGCCATGCAGTGGTGCTCAGCTAATCTGCCTCCAGGACAATGGGATTACCTAACAGACAAAATACTTAATCCTTACAGCCCTGCAGAACCAATATTGACACGGGGGAGTGAGCTGGAGTCCCTTCTGCTGCACGTGTTAATCACCCAAAGTGGCAAATAAATGCAGTTTGAAGAGTCTTCACGGGAAGACTGAGATGTGATTCCTCCTTTCCCTCCCCTCACTGGTTCCAGAGCAGAGCTGTGTGCTGCTGGAATAGCACACACTCTTGGAAGGTTTAATGATATGAGGTCCAGAATGATGGAAAATGAGGAGTTGGGGACTTTTTGGTGTGGAAAAAAATTCTGAACCCTGCCAATACTTTTGGGAGTATTTCTGTGGTGTAGGTGGGCACACTTGGTGACATGCTGCCCTCAAGAGAAGAATGGTAAGAGTTGGCTTCTCATCCCTGTGGGTGGAAGGTGCTGTTCACTCTTTGGCTCTAAAGGTTCTGCCCGAGGCAGTTTGGAACCTTTTCCCCCCCAGCCCTGAGGTGGTGCATTGCAGGGTTACTCCAGCCTCTCTCTGATTTGAGCCCACCTATTTGCTGTGACAAGTGTGATGTATTAAGGTTTAATTCTTAATTGAGTTATAAGTTCCTAATGAGCTCCATGTAATTCCATTGAAATTGCTCTTTTTGCATAGAGACAGATCTTGTGAATTCAAGTGGAGGTTTTCTGATGATGCTTTTGTCAACCAATTATAAAATGCAGTATCAACTTACTCCTTGCTCTATTCAAAATAATATTTTCAGCATGGAGAGATTTTCCCTGTGTCTCACTTCTATTTTCTGTTGCTTTGATGTGTGCAGCTCCAACTTCTTTGTGGCAATTATTGTATCTTTCCTTGCCTCCTGTAAAGCATTGTGTACCCCTCTAGCACTACACAGGAATGAAACTACATTTGGAAACGTCTGTTCAGATACATTGCTTGCAAAGTCAGGGCTGTGTGTTGGCAAATGCCTGATTTAGGGTGCAGAGACAGTTGTGTGTGTTGTGAGCCAGTGGTTTGCAGGAAAAAGAGTGTGTGGTCTTCTCAGTTAGGAAGAGGATTAATGCAAATGGAACTGTTCTAAACGTGGTGCTACCTAATTTTCAAGAGCTTTATTTTCAACCCAAATAACCTTCTTGAAAATTGGTTTCTAACAGGGAGTCTCTGGGTGCTGTGAGGTTTAGCCCCTTTCTTGCTTTGTTTTGTTTTGTTGGGTGTTTTTAGTCAAATGATGTTACATGGAGCTATAAACTTGCCTTGTTGACCTTAAAAAATCCCTAAATGGGATTTGAACCTTCAGTGGGGATTCCTGATTCAGGCAATTGCCTTACTTGGTGAGGTTGTTAATTGATGAGTGAGGGGAAGGACCTTTGGGTTCTGAGCTTTGTCTGGGGAAACAGGGAGTGCAGAATGTCCTGTTCCCTCCTCCTTTCCTTTCTGCTCTGTCCTGCCACTTGCTTTTCAGCTTCAGCCCCCTGTCAGTGCTCCCAGTCCCTCCTTGCCAGTGCTCCCGGTGCTCCCCTGCCAGTCCCCCTCCTCTCTGCCCGTGCTCCCAGTCCCCTTCCAGTGCTCCCAGTCCCCTGCCAGCCCCCCTGAGGGAGGTGCAGGGGCCCAGCCTTTGTGCACAGGCAGTTTGTGCCTATTTGGGTTCATTTTTTTTGAGAGGTCACCACATACTTGATTAAAAAATCAAGCAGGCCCAGAAGAGGGTTGAGTTTAACTTGAGTGGATTGCCATGAGACAAAGAGCACCTCTGCTCCTCCAGGGAACTTCAAAGGCTTCCTGCACACCAGGCAAGTGTCAGAGCTCCTCAAAAAAGTTGTGAGAATCTTTGTAGTGGAAAGTGTTATGTGTCTGATATTTAAGTGTGCCTGCCAGCCTTTTCCACTAATAGAAAATGAAAATTCCTGTCTAAAAATAGCAGAACACGAGTTTTATTGAAGTTGGTGAGACTTTTGCTCTTGAATTATTTTTATCATTTTGCCTTCCCTGCTTTTGTTGAAGTCTATCAAATAATTTCTCACAGAAAAGCACAGCATTTGGAGCACCAATCAATGTAGCTGGTGGCACAAATGTACAGACAGCTCTTCTTAAAGTGAACTAAAGAGCTCCTGTCTGTAATAATTAAAGTCAGCATGGCTGCAGGAGGTAAACATGAGCCATGTGCTATGTCTCAGCAAGCAGGCCATCATTTCTCCCTGTATGTTATAGCTGCCTGGGTTTTACAACCCACATCTAGTAAATAATGACAATCTTATCTGGAATGATAAAATTACACAGCTTTGAAAACAACTTTCTCACAGGAAAGTGAGATATGGGTCAAGACTCACGTGTTAATTGCACAAGTATATGAAAAAAAATCAATCCCAAAGATTTGGTGAACTCAGTGACAAGGTTTAGGCCATTTAGATGATGGGTTGGTGTTGGCAGGTGAAGGTAAAAGGTTGGACTTGGTGAACTCTACAGTCTTTTCCAACCTTGTTAATTCTGTGTGTAATTTTTCTTGCACATATTTGCTGTTTTTCTTGTTCCCAGCTGCCACCTCCAGAAATCTGAATGCTCTTTTTCTCTTTTCTGCTCTGTGTTAAAGACTCCCCGGGTAGGGGCAGCAGTGAGTGTAACTCCACAGGTCTGTCTGACTGGGGAAAGGGGTATTTTCAGGGCTGGCTCCAAAGGGCAGCTGCTCCTTGGAGTCTAAATGCATTTTAGTGAGGGCATTGTGAATGGTGATAGAGGCTTAGGAGAACCTTAGTTATATAGAAAATTCTCTGTGTATGTCATAAAAAGGATTGTGTTGACATTTTTGCATCCCAGCACAAGCTTGTCCCACAGTCTCTTTAGGTGCAGATGTTACCTTAGGTCTGGTGTGTTTTGGGTTTGCTCAGATATTTCTGTTTGCCTGCACATGAAGGGTCACACTGGCAAAGAGTCTTACTGCCTTTGGCACCATGAGCACGTGCACATTTTTGTTGTCAGCACATTTCACACTGAAACAGTAATCTGGCTCTTTTCTAGTTACCTAAAGTACTGACAAAAACAACTACTTGAGGCTTCTATTCTGAGCTCTTACCTGCTAAAGGAATTTTTAAATTCAATTTATTCAATAGTTAGGAGAGCTAAGTTTTGTAAGTTTTCTGTTTGTAAGTCAAGAGTTAGTTTTTCATGTAACCCTGTGGAAAAGTCTGTATTTCTACAAACTAGAAGAGGTGTCTGTACAACTGCAAACTGAGACAGAAGCAAGCAGTTGTCTGAAACCATCTGCCTTGCAGTTTAGATCAGGGATTCTCACTTTTGACTGTTGTGTGCATGTTTATTTTGTAGGACTGCTGCAGTGAGGCCCCTGTGGTATGAAAGTGTTTGTAGGCTGGAAAGAGATGTCCTGTGTTGGTGGAGGAGAGTGGCTGGAGTTGGGTCACTGCAGTCTTTAAAGCTTTCATTTTGTTTGGAACAAAAGTGAAGTCAAGTTTTTAACTTGAAGATTTTAATAAGTATTAAATATTGTAAGTATTGAGATGTTTTGCCTTTTTTTTTCCCCTCAAGAGCCACATCTAAAAGACTGTGCCAACAGCTTTCTGAAAAACTTCTGCCCTGTACTAACACATGCAATGAGAAAAGTTCATTTTGAGTTTCCCAAAACAACCCTGAGTTTGAGACTTACTCTGCAGGACCTGCTTTTGAGCAGCTGTTCTGTGCATTAGTGTGTCTTCCAAGGATTTAAAAATGAAAATGCAGCCCTCAGTACCCAGCTGTGGGACAAGGCTGACAGTGGGAATACTGAGTAGGACTGGGCAGGAGGAAATACTTAATGTGATGTGTCTTGTATTTAAGTCTTGTGAAAGGGATTTTTTTCAGGAGCTTGTAGGATAAGTCTATGATGGTTCTAACTGTGACATGCTGAGAGAGATTTATGGATATCTTCACCAAACCTGGCTCCTTGCTATTGTTTTTTAATGTGAAAAGGAGGAAGAACTCCTTCATTAGTTGCTTCTGATGAGACAGCAGTAGCTGGGAAGGCAGTTCCTCTGTGCCCTTGGGAAGGGCACCAAAGTGACTCCTAGGACTAACATTAGAAAAAGATGGCATTTAGTCAAAGGTGCTAAACATTTTTGGTTTAAAGGTACTGCCCATCTCCTTGCATCTTTTATTGTTTGTAGAAGAAGAAGTAGTTGTGCAGGTAAGATAAGGTGGCTGTAGCTGAGCAAGAGTCACAGTTCCCTTGGAGTGCTGTATTTAGCTGGTACCCAGCCTTCACGTCCTGCCAGAAGGCAGGAGGAGTTTGATGTGTAAATGAAGGTATCCTTTGAGCTGCTGGGAAGGCCTGCAGTGCCAGCCAAAGGATTCCCTCCACAGCCCAAGGTACAGGGCTCAGGGACTGTTACCACCCTTCGATTCCTGGGCTACATTCTGTCCAGGTGTAAGAGTGAATTTTGGTCTGTTTTTTAATTGCATTCTTTTTTTTCCTCTTAAAATGCCTACCAGCAGCAGCTCCCCTGTATTTTCTGAGATTTGGGAGGACAGAACTTGGTCCTTTTTTCATGAACAGCTGAGTGTTGTCCCCGGTCTGAATGCACTGCTCCCCTCCCAGCCTTGGGTGCTTTTGAAGAACTTCTTTCAGTGCAAGATCTCCCTTTTTGGGGGGAAGGGAAGGGACTGCAGTGAGAGGAGCTGGTAGCCTGCCAAGGGCTGAGCAGAAAGCTCTGGGTACTGAACTAGCAAACAAAGACTAATTGGTTATTTGTTTGACGCATTTGGAAGCGCAGCCAGCCCTCCAGGTGACTGCTGTCGGGAAGGAGGAAGGAGTGGCTCCTCCAGCGAGAAGTGTTCCCTTCCTCCCCTGAGGACACTGTTACCTCACAGCTGCCCCGGGGGAGAGCTTTCCTGGGCTTCCTTCTGCTGCATGGCTCCGAAGAGGGATGGAGGTACATGGGACAAACTGTCTGGGCTTGCACAGCTCCTTTTGGAGGGAGAGAGAGAGAAAGGACTTGATGCCTCAGTGCCTGCGTGTTTCCCAAGCTTTACAAAGCACTTTGAAAGAGCCTCCCTTGGTGTGGTTGGCTGTGTGGGGTGGGAGCTTTGTCTTGTAGTGAAACCCTGCTCTGAGCTGTAATGCTGTCATGAGGTAATGCCAAGAGTTTTGGTATAGAATGGAGATAGAGAAAGGGAAGGCCAGTGTTCGAAATATTAAATTAGAGAATGGAGGATTTGGTATTGGGAGAAAAACAGGTGGTGGTGGTACTTGGCTTCCCTAGAAGGACACCTGATCTTGGGGCTTTTGCTGGTTGTGTTGAAATGGTTTAGCAAAGCACTTGAGTGTGAAAGAGGCTGTTTTTCTCTTAGTTTCACTGAGTCTATAAAGCATACTGCATGAACAGCATTTGGCAGGAGAGGAGCATAATGTATCTGAAACCTTTAATTATATGCTGTAGGCAGCTCTGTCTAGGTCAGGAGACACCATATTATCAAATAACATATTATAGGCATTCAGAACTTGCACAGTAGCTTGATTATTCACTGAATAATTGGTCTTTGTTAAGCAGATAATGCCACTGTTTGCATTCAGAGCCTAGGTTTGAAGTCTGTGACATAGAATATTTGTATTTTAAATCATCTGTTATCTAGCTAATGTAAAAGAACTAAATAGAACAGAGTTCAGGGAAAGCTTTTGTGGTGCAGCCTGACTGTTCTGCTGTGCCTGTCACACTGACTGTGTGACACCTGCACTTCTGAAGGTGTCCAAGAGAGAGTTTGGTTTATTGAATTTCATTTTCTATGGGTGTTTGCAGCAACACCGAGCACAGTGTAGACTGTTTAAACACAGACTGTATTAAAAACCAAGCAGGAAATGCCCTGAAGAATAAAACAGTTTAGAAGCTTCCCAAACTTCTTATGGGGAGAGAGAGAAAAACAAATAGTGAAGGAGAACAAGTGTATATGATTAAGACAGACAAATAGGATTTACAAGAGAAATAGCACATCTTTCTCTGTCACTCACACACCTTATTCTGCTTATCCGTAGAAGAGAAAGTATTTCTACCTTATGAATATTTACTTAGGCTTTTAATGCTTCAAGATCCCACGTTGGAATAGGAAGTTATTGAGTGGGGTGTCAATAGCTGATAATTTTTACAAGTATGTCAGCATATGATCCAAGGTATGTTTGCAAGTTCCTCTGGGCCCTCGTTTGTGTGAACTTGTGCTTGGGGTAACTGTCAGCTTGCTGCTTCAGGGCTCTGTTTCACACAGCCTGGGGAACAGCTGAGGAACAGACCTTTTTCATCTTACTTCCTTTTTCCCAAGCTGGAGTTTAAAAGAAAAGCAGTAAGGTGATAAAATTATTGCCTTAGAAGACAACAAAAGTGATCAAACCCACTGAAAGCAATGGTTTTATTGTCCCAAGTGCAGGATTCTCAGTTAATCAAAATACCTGTTCTGTGTCTGGCTGTCCAGCCTGCAGAAGATCAGCCTTGCCTTGCAGGGGACAAGTTGTATTTTCCCTGGGAGCTGAATGCCCAATTGAGCTGTGATCAGCACTCTGCCTCCCCTGAGGAGATGGCAGTGATTGGAGCATTTATCAGACAGAAAGGAATCTGCCTTCCTCTCTCCATCTGCCAAAAGCCATGCAAAAAAACAGGCACCAAGGTCCTTGATCTTAGGAACCCCTCAGGAAGCAGGAAGGAAAGCCCTTCCCCACTTCTTCCCCCAGACCCCAGATCTGGCCACAGCAGTAGTTTGAGCTGGGCTGATTTAGAAGCATGTGCTAGCTGGGTGTTGGCTGGAAGGTTGGTCTGGTGGCCTGTGCTGTGGAGACATGAACCTGCAGGGGCAACCAAATCCTTGTTCACACCAGGAACTGAGCGAGCACCCAGGAGGAATCCTGGGGCTTAGGTTAAAAGTGGTTACTTGAAAATGAAGTGAAAGGATGGGCTGGAGTTTGAATTGCTGGTGTTCGAGGAAAAATCCAGGGTTTTAATAAAAGCAGGGAGTTTGTCTGGGTTATTTAGGATTGAAAAAAGCACAGAATGTAGTGCATGGTCTGCTGTTGTTGAGCAGACCTTGGATTGGAGCAGAGACATAAAACCAAGGGCAAAAGTTCTATTTAGAGATGGAGAGATGGAGCAGGCTGAAGTTGCAGAGCACCTTTTTTCCAGTGAAAAACGCTGAATATTTGAATTTTTTCTTTAGTCCTTTGCTTTGTAACATGTAGCAAAGATGATGGATTGGTGGTTCTTCTGACTTGGCAAGAATAAGGCTGCTCTCTGGGAAATGCAGCAAAAGAGCCTCAGAGGCTGCTCTGAGTGTGCTTGTGGTTTTGTGCTCCTTAGAGAAGGGGGTGCCTTTGCAAGGAAAAGAGAAAGAAAGGGCTTGCAAGCCAAGATCAAAATAAAAAGTGATATCTAAAGGTGCCATACACAACCTGTGTTCAATTCCCTGCTATAGGCAATGAAGCTACAGGGTACACAATTTCTAATGACTTCCCTCTTACAAAGCTAAACATCTTCCTTTTCCCCTCAAAGGACTGAACTCTGAGGATTCCTGTGATTTGAGCAAGGACTCATACAAGTGTAGCAGCAGCAGCAGCCCCTGAATCTCTGTGCTGGACAAAGGTGCTCCCCTCCCTGGCTGTCCTGTGCATGGTGTGAGTGTCCAGCTGCTCAGGGCAATGCAACACCCTAAAGAAGAGAGGGCTGGTGGCATCCTTGGAGTATGTGTGTCCCCTGTACAAGGCTTAGATTTTTGCCAGTTCTGACAGTTTTGAGTTTGTTTTGGTGCATGGACAAGTGCATATTTCAATTGGTTTTTCTCTTTTGTCCAAGGGATGTAATTCGGCAATTTTATAATCATTTATAACTGAAGTGTTGGAGGAAATCATTCAGGCGTGGGTATTTAATAAAGCAAGGTCTAGTAACACTGTCCACTGATGCACTTCATTTGCCTAGAAGATCCTACTAAGTTTTTTCCTTAAATAAGCAAGTAATAAGCTCTCTTACCCCTCCCCAATTTTCACAAGTTTTGACATTTTACCCACTGACAAAGTGCATAGGCTGGGTCAGGAAAAGCATCTTTGCCCTGTGGAATTTTTTGTCATTGTCTAGAATGTATGTACATGTGGCTCCTGTAATTTTGGTGCCTTCTGAGCTCTCCTTAAGGTCATCCTGCTGCAGAGCCTCACCTTTGATTCAGACGTTCCACCCAGTTGTCCCTGGGAGAGCCTCTCATCCCATTGATTTGCTGTGATATTTTTATGCAAACTGTAGCAAAAGGAGAAACATTTTAAGAATTGTAAATGTGCTTTTCATCTTTTGGACACGAACTGGTGCAGCACAGGGGAGAAAAGTCGGCATAATGTGACCAGCCATCTCTGTGAGCTGTGGATGGAGCAGAGTTTGGGAACATCTGGACTGTGAAATGTACCTCTTGAACTTTCATTGATCGGTTCCTTGGGCTGGCAGCCAGGAAGGGTATTTTTAGATATTTGCAGCAAATCTTATTGCATGTGAGAGGGTGCCAGATCCATAGTTTGTCAGCTGCTGTTTTTCAGTAAGTAGAGAAAAAGGGATTTGGGGTTGAGTTAAACTGTTAATTTGGTGCTGCATTGCAGGCTGCAGTTTGTACTGTACCTGGGTTAGCTGGAAACTGGGCAGCCTGGCAACTGGTACCAAAGTCCAGCTGCAGCAGTGCTGGCTCAGCAGGGGCTGTGATAATCCTGCTTGCTAATCCCAAGAGGAAAACTGTTGGCCTGGACACAGTAAAGCAATCGTTCCTTCAGTAAGTCCTGGCCTCAAAGAGCAGAGAGGGGGAAAACGTGTTTGTTTCATTTTTATGGCTCACCATATTTTTTGTACAAGAACAAAGAGGGGGATGTAGTAATTTAATGGAAAATGGATGGGTTGTCTCCCTACAGGAGTGAAATGATGCAGGCCACAATTACATGGCACACCAGAGATGAGTGTTCCTGGGACTTGTGCAGTGGGGCAGGCTCCTGTTGGAAGTGGGAGAAAGGAGCTCTGCCCTGCCCTGGTGAGCTCTGCCTGCAATTGCAGCAGGACACGAGTCAGTGCTGAAATGCGTTTGAAGTGCAGCTGCCTGGGCTGATCTGATCTCAGTGTCTTGGTCCCTGGCATCAGGAGGGCCCTGCTCGTGGCTGACGATGAGGATGGCCTGTGGGTGTCAGGTTATTTTTGTAGCCTTTGGCTGCTGCCTGACACCACTGCTGAGTATTCTCTGGAGCTCATTACTTGCTTTGTTCACCTGTCTGTTTTGCAGAACAGCATTGCCAGGATTACCAGCTGTTGAAATGACTTGTTAGTGGAATATGTTTTCAAAACCTTCTATCTGATACAAGACAGAAGTTCTCCTATCCCAAAGCATTCCCTGTTTGTATCCTGCAGTTTCTCCTACAAGATGCTGTGTGCACCCTCACAGTGTGAGTGATCCCATAAACCAACGTGGACTGATAAACTCTTTAATCAGAACTGTGTGATCTTATTACTGAAAACATTGTCTCAAATTCAATCAAGTTTTTTGGAGCAGGAGTTGCATGACTTTAAAAACTGCCTTTGAAATCAGCTAATGTGTCTGTAAATAATAACTGTGGGATGGGCCACCCTTCTTGTCTGGAACTGCTCATTTATAGGACCTTAAAAATCAGAGGATTCTGCTTGTCTTCCTGGTGTTTTCCCACCTGGATCTCACAGTGGAGTTTGCAGTGGGTTCCTTTGTCCTCCCTCCCTCACAGCAGGTGCTTGGCACCATCTCTGTCCTGCACTTCCCAAGTGCTGTGAACTGACCCATCAACTGTCAGCATCATGTTGAGAGCGAGAGGAATAACACAAGAGAGTCAGTTTGATTACAGCCAGTGTTTTGGAGCTGTGGAGCTGAGAAATGAAGGCTCATAAGATATTGCCCCTTTAAGCCACTTAGTGGTCTTTGCAGTGGCTGTTTCCTTCCTAATGCTTGTTTTTACAGTGTCAGCTGCAGTAAATCTTTCGCCTGATGCCTCTATTCCTTGTAAATATTCTTGTTTAGAGAATTTGTATTGATTCTGCATTTTTATATTTCTGATCCAAATCAGACCTTAAAACATGATTTCATTTTTTGAATAATTTCATATGTATTTTATAAAAACCCCAACCTACACTTACAATATTGGAAGCTTTTCTTTCTATTGGAAAGTGGCATTTTTCACCAAATGAGTGCCAAGAATCAAAAATTTGAGGGCTAGTCCAGATGTTAGCAGCTGTTTCCTACGTGGTGTTGGACTTCAGGGTTAGTTAGGGAGTATGTACTCATTAGTTGACTTAAGTTCTATTGAAAGTAGCACAAAATATTCCTGCAAATTTTCCTACTGTTTCACCAGCTCCTCATGTTTTTAATCCAGCAGCCAATGCAGACTTAGCTTCTGTGCTCTCATCTGCCTGTCTTTGGACATGTTTTTCTGAGTTTCTTCCCTCCTAGAAATGTTTAATGACTAGACTGGTAGAGGTGGGGTTTTTTTAATTTTAAAAAAGATGAGTTGATAAATCTGAACAGAAGTCTCTGTTTGTGGCTGTAACAGACCTGGATCAGTTACAAGCTGCTCTGGACTGAAGAACAAAAATGTGTTTCATTTCTATCTCGGCATTTGTTGATTGTTCTGGGGCTTGCACTGCAGTGTGGATCCCTTGCATAACCTTTGCTTGAAAAGCATCCTTTTATCTGCTCAGTGTCTTAGGCAGAACCTCCTTATTGGATATGGGTCATGGGGCTTGAAGTCCTAAATAAGATCCTGCTAAAATAGAGCTGTGGAGGGTGGCAGGGGAGCTGCTGACTGGGGTCACACAGCAGTGGGCACAGCTTTTCTGGCTGTGTGGTGCCACAGGACACTGAAGGGGGGATAACAAACATTTTTTGTGGGGGAGTGTGGTTGGGTTTTTTCTGTTTTCTTTATGATCTTCTGTTTTAAAGAGAATAGTGACCAAACAAAGCTTTTTCAAACACAGCTGCTTGATATATCCCCTGGACTAAGCTCCAGGGGAGCAGAGTTTGTTGCATAAACTATCCGTTTCTCCAGCACACATTGTCATGTGTGATATATATTTTTTCACAGCAAATTATTCTATCTCCTGGGTTATATTTATTTAGTACACAGGGAAAAGCCACTGTGGTCTCACTTGGAGTCAGGGCCAGGCATTTCAAATGGGAAGAACTTTTCTCATCAGTTCATGTCCTGAACTTTTTTCCTCTGTAGATGAATTACTGTGAGAAGTTAATCTCAGGTTTATCTTGGTGCTGATGCACAAGCTGACAGTTCTCCCCTCTGAGTCCAAGGGAGTTCATGGATGGGTGGGTGGGTGTTCCTGCCCTCTTCTTTGGAATTTATTCAGGAGCTTGTGATGCTCTATTTACTCATGTGACAAGAATATCAGTCCTGTTCTTGAAGAGTTTAAAAGAGATGATGAGGGCTGGGCAGGGATGGTGATGTTCTGCATTCTTGAAGGGGGGGAAAAAGAGAAATTTGGCATTTTTACTTTCCATGTGTGGTATGTTACCACATCTGAATGCATTTTCATATGTATTTCTGTGAGTAAGCAAATAACTTCATTCTGAAGGGAAGATTCAGCAGATCAAATGCTTTTGGACGTTTTCAGGATGTACTGCTCCCGCATGCTCCAGTGATCCCTGTGTTCCACACAAAAGAACTAATGAATCAATTTACTTCCCATAACAAAGAGATCAGTCCCTTCCAGAGGGGAGGATTGTTCTTCTGCCTGTGCAGCTGGCAGAGGGCAGTGCAGGCAGACAGGCCATGTGTGAGCACCCTGGGATCCCCCCAAGGGGCACACTTTGCTCCTGTGGGGGCAGCTCCTCCTCTGCCAGGGCTGCTCTGGCTCCCTGGCACTGCCAGGGCTTTGTCACACCTTGGGCTGAGCCCCTCACCACCAGGATTTCGTGGCAGAAACCCGGCTGTGGTGTTTGGTAAGTGCATTGCATGCCCTGCTGAGGGGGGAGATGGTGAAATGCACTGGCCAGGTACTCAAATCCTGGCTGTCAGTACACTGAAATCTTGCTTTTTTGGGCTCCTGGAGAGCAAAGAGACTTTCCCAGCCACAAACAGTGCAGCTGTTGTGTGGGAAATAACTTCCCTCTGAAGTACAAGACAGGAATTGAAGAATTTTAGAAGCTCTGTGCTCTTGCAGAGTTTACCCTGTTTGCCTCACCAGGATTAAGTAAGTACTGCAACGGTTTGTAAACTGGCATTCACAACACCTGGGCTGTTTGGTTCCAGAAGCTGAATTCCAAAGCTTAGCACTGCTTGAGAGGAGACCAATGTATTTCACATCAATGGGCTAATTATTATTTATTTGCTTTTAGGATACACAGTAAAGCCATAAATTCATATAAATTTATTGCATTTTGCCTGGCAGGTTGCCCATAATACTTTCTAGGAATGACAAAACATAGATATTTCTCAAAAATATATTTGTAACATAGTTGGTTCTTAGAATGAAATCTTTACTTCCACGTGCTGTTTTTGTCTTGTCTAATAACTGGCTTTAGTACCTTTAGGCTTGTTTGATTCTGTGCTGTTGATTATGTGAGAGATAGAATTGGTGTACAAACTTAGTTCTCAGTCTCCTTTTTATATAGAAATCCATTCTTTATGGGTCTCACAGAGCCATAATAGGTAAGATGCATTGAAACCCTCAACTTAAAGAGATTAAATAAATGCCAGGAATTTCTTTCCTCGGTACTTTCCCCCATTCTTATTGTACTGTGATGAGTCTTGTATTTTGGTTGACATTAACTCCTCTAAAAATTAGAGAACACTTTTAAAATTTCTAAAGACCTTTCAGTCCAAACTCCATAAGGACCAGGATCTAAAGAAAATAAAAATGAACAGCTGGAGGAAGAGTCTTAAGGTTGAAGTCTAATGAGAGGGGCAATCTGAAAGTTCCATTCACTCAGGGCTATGGGCTGAAACTCAAGCTTTTGGTCATTTGAGGGTTAACTCCAGGTAAGAGGGGCAGCAAATGCTTGGATGGAAATGAAAATGTGAGTTTTAACCATTTTCCTGACAGGTGGTGGCCCTGGTACTTCCACCTGACTGAGACAGTGTCCTGTAGGAGAGGCTGGCAGTGTCCCCCCTGGACTGAGGCACACACATCATATTTGGGGTCTCGGGGGGGTTGTCTCGTGTGTTTGTGCTACTCTGCTGCTGTTGTTAAAAGCCTGGGTGAAATACCAGCTCTGCCCAAATAAATTGAGCTGTTGGATTCAAATGGACTTGTATTCTTACCTCAAAAGCCATTGACAGACTGCAAAAATGAGATGCATGTGTGATAAGCCCAAATCTAATCAGAGGTGATCTGCCTTGTATCTACATAGACCTGAGTAATTCATTCTAGCACGTTCAAAAGTGTAAGTACTTGGTTTTTACTGTTCTAAAGAGTGGCTGGATCTTGCTTGGCTTGAAAACAAAAAGATGTGGCTGCAGGTTTCTGGCTGTGGCTTTTCACTGCAGTTCCAGGGAGTAAGAAAAAGCCAAAAGCACAGTCCAGGAGTTGACTCTTGATGGACACAAGCAAACCAAACTTCTTTGGTACTTCTCTTACTTCCAGTGATAATAATTTGGCTTAATGTGGCTTAACTGGGTTAGTGTCGTCCACAAACATTTAAAATTCAGAAATGGAATTGTTGTTAGCCAAGTTAATATAACCCCAACCTTCTATGGGTTTCAAATGTAGTATTTTAGCATGTAATCCAAGGGACATTTGAAGTGAAGGGAGAGGAGGGTGTTTGCTTGGATTTGGTTTGAGTTTTTTCTCTTCAGAACCAGAATTTGACAACAAAAATCTCGAGTTGGGGGGGGGGGGGGGGGGGGGGAGTGCCTGTGTTATGAAATTTGTCCAAATGATCCTCCGACTGCTGACTGAGCCCTTTACAACAGTCATTTAGCTTCCCAGACTGGAAAAAAAGCAGCTGTTTCCAGTCCAGTGGAGCTGTTGATGCCAGCCTCGTTCCTGCCCCATGTGCCCACTTGGCACAGTGCAGAGGCCACTCATGCTGAGCTTCCCAGCTGGGAGCCCAGCAGCAGGACCAGCAGCTCATCCTGCCAAGCCCACAGTCCCTGCTGGGATCTTTTGCTGTGCTGCAGGGAGGGATCATTCCCCAGGAGCCCTGTGTCTGGTCCAGGTGCTGCTCCCTGTGAGTGCAGGGGGGAACCTCACTGTCCATGAAGCTGCTGCTGCCCAGACCTTCAGAGGTGTGGGGCCTCATCCTGGTGGGGAACATCAAACCTGATTTTGGGCCCTTGCCTTGTTTAGGAGGCCCTAACTTCGAAGGCTAGACAAATCTGTAAAGAGACCTCTTAACTGAGTGATTGGTCTCTTTTGTTTGTTCTCTGGACTCCAGAGTCCTGTGGTGTGGGGGATTTTTCTTCCACTTTTACCACATGCAGAAGCTGTAGGGAACTGTTGGGGTCAGCAATTTATTGCAGCTAAATGAGGCTGGTTTGTGGAGCGGTGAGGGAATGGCATACTTGGAGTTACTCCAGAGGAAGAGAGCAAATGAATAATCTTCTGGCTGAACGTGCTTGTCATTTATTGAGGAGCTCATGCCACACTGTGTGGCATGAACTGGACTGAGAGCCCAAAGGAGCTGTGGAGGCAGCTCTGAGATGTGTTGAAAGCATATTCATGTCAAGGAACCTTCTCTGTAAACCAGCCCTGCCTTCCCTCCCCAGTTTCTGGTGAAGAGAGAACAAGGAGGAAGGAGAATGAGCAGAATTTTTCATAACCTTCCCAAAGAGAGCAGCTGCTCCTGTTCCTCTCAGTCTGGAAATACCATGTACTGCACACCTGGAAGCTCCTTGGAAGGGGGGGGCTTGGCTGGGCTCCCTTCAGGGTTTGTCTTGGATTAGCCCTCCTCTAAAGGCTTTGTCCCAGCTACTGTTACTTGTTCTGTAGTCCGGGTTTGCAGGATTCAACCAGTGTCGCATTTGTGAAGGTAATCTCTTAAAATTGTGCACAAGATCATTTTTCTCATTTTAGGCCCATCTAAATAATTCTCTAGGAAGTATGAGTTACACTTGGGAATAATGAGAGTCTTTAGTTACCTGATTGTGTGCTCTTTTTTCCTCCAACAGCACTCTGCTTAATTTCAGCATAGAGGAGGATCCCACAAGGGCAGAGAATTATGGCAGCAGGAGCCTGACTCTTTTCCAATCTAAATACCTTTCCTCTGAAGGAGAGTTTTTTCCCTATTGCTTTTTATGTAATATATATAAAAACTTTACTGTTTTTAAGTAAAAAAGATGCAAAATTCAGTGCCCCTTCTTAGTTAAAATAAAAAGCTCCATCTCTTGTGCCTCTTTCCTGGACACTGCATGGGAATGGTGAAGACTAAGGGAGTTTCTGTGCTGCTTGTTTTCTGTGTGTCATGTCTGCATTCGTGGTTTTTTGGCAAATCTATTTTTTATTTTTTTAAACAAATAAAGGAGGTACTCCTTATCCACCAACACAGAGCCACATAAACAAATACTTTATCAAACTTGTCTTAAATGAGGCATTAGGGAGGGTCAGTTAAATCAGAAGAAAATTTTTTGTTTAGCATCATAACCTGTGATTATTCCCACTGGGGAAAAAGAAAAACCAATTTTGTTCAACCCAAAGTGAAGCAAGGAAGTGCTGGGACCATTCCTGCAGATTTATCAGGGTTTCCCCTTTAGAAGTGCAAGTTGGTGGGTTCTTAAAGGAAACAGTTTTGGCATACATGACCAATAAGTAAATTTGTAAATGCAGGTGTATGGATCTGGTTAAAATGCTCACAACAGAAAGTGCTCTGATCCCCAGAGAAATGTGACTTGCAGTAGTAGAGTGGAGTGATCTCCCCAGGGTCATGCTGATCCTCAGGATGATATCCATGGTGTTAATCACAAAAAAAATTTTGGCTGGGCTTATTCACAAGAACTAAACATAGCTATCTCTAAATCTCACCTCCCCTTTTCTTTGAAAACTTCTGGGGTAGTGTCTGTTCAGGTGTTTCCCCTACTCCTATTTCAGATTATTCCCTTTCTTCCTGTTTCTCTGACCAGAAAGGTAGATGGATTGCCCAGTTGGTACCTGCATAGCTATCATTTGTATTTGCCCTTTAGATTGTATAAGGCTTTTAATTTATAGACTGAAGTAAGAATGCAACTTGTTTGCACAAAGGAGGCGAAATTCCCTTTCCTGATGTGGAGCAGATTCAGAGCAAAAAGCTCCAGTGTGACACAGGAGAAAACCCCCACGGAAGCCTCTTCCTTTCTACCCCTTCCCCAATCTCCTCAGTGTTTTTGTGTTGGCTGTTGACTGCAGTTGGGTATTGCCAGTGGCCAGGGCCCAGCACATCATCTTTGCTTTGAGTATTCCTGATCTGAAGTTGTTCTCCTCTGTGTTGTTTGTTTCTGTGGCTGTGCACAGTGTCCTGCCCTGCACTTTCACTTTTGCTGTCATAAGACCTGGACTATGACCTGTATCAGGGAAGCCATCCTGCTTTTTTTTTTAAGGGGAAAAAGAAAAGGTGCAAGAAAAATAAGATAGTTTTGTTGTTGAGTGAAATGCCAAATGAGGTTCCTGGTCCAGCTCACAGGAGCAGCTGGAGGGCAGAGGAAGGAGCCAGAGCTGGGCAGGAACACCTCAACACCACATTGCAGCCACCTTGGGGTCCCCTGTAGTGTGGCCTATGGCATTTCCATGGAATGCAAACCTGTCCAATGTGTCTTAAGCTGCTGTGGAAGAATATTTCAGAATTTGATTGTGTAGCTACCTTGTAAGGTCATGAAGTCAGATGTTTCAGTCGCCATCTGAATTTCGTACAGGAGCTTGCAGCTTCTTGATAATGTGCCTCAGAACGTGAGCAACTGCAGCAAGCAGCTCTGAATCATATTGTCTTGACTTCAGCTCAGCTGAGCAGGGTACAAGTTAGTGGTGACTTTGCAAAAGGCTTAAATTAAACCATCTTCCTACTCCCCACCCCCAGTTGGTCCCACTACAATGTGTTTTACATATTTTGTAAAACTGTGCTTAAGTCAATGCTGAAAGCCCTGGTTTTCTTGCACAAGTGGTTTAGATTTTTAAGTCTGTTCTTGGAGTTTTGTGTTGGTTCTGGGTTTTTTTCCTGTTAGCTGGGAGTGTACGTACACGTATTTCCCAAACTCCATTCAGTGCTTTTTGTTGTTACAGCTGGACTTTATCTCTTCGCAAGCTGCAGCCAAGGTGTGGTGGCTGACAGTGGAAGGTTGATCTAAACATTAACAAATTAACTCTGGCAGAACATGTGCTGGGCAAGGACAGCAGCGTGAACCTTTGCTCAAGTGCAGTGCCCAGCCCGCAGAGCTGAGCACAGCCAGGAGCTGCGAGCAGCTGCCCCTGCAGAGCAGAGGGGGACAGAAATCACCATCAACCCCAGGGGACCTCTCAGAAGCCTTGGGGAGCACTGGCATGGGTAGTACTCTGCAAAGAGCAGAGCTGAAGGGCTTGGGAGGCAAGCACAGCACTTGGAAACACTTTGGAATCTTGTCTCAGAGCTCGGGGAACGGGGTGCAATTTCCTTCGCCTGCTGCAGAGGGGTGAAGCTGAGTCAGCTTTCTGGGATTTGGACTGTGATCCCACACATTTTAAGCTGGGCTACGAGTCCACAGACTTACACACTTCCCATCAGGTTGCACTGCCCTCTTGGAGCATACAAGACTTGTCAGTTGTTTAGTCCAGTGAATGTTTCTGGTTGTTACAGCACTCGAAAGTTTGCACTAGAAACTCGTAGGACAATTCTTTCCTTTCTGTCGTTTCTCCCTTTTCAACTGTTTCTGTGAAACTTTGGAAACTCTGCTCCTTCTCACCTTGAAAACACACCACAGAACAAACAGAATTGCTTAATTCTCACAAAATGGGCACTGCCCACACGCGAGTGGCAACTCAGCATGTGCCGTGTGTTGCCTGGCCTCAGTTCCAGAAAGTAAGGGAAAAAAGCCAAAAACCCTGGACCTGTTAACTAACTCCATCAGATCAGAACTGTGGGAGATGAGGCTTTTTTGTCTACTAAAAGCTGAGTGTGCTAGGTGGGGAAAGGGCTGTAAGGAAAAATTTCCACTCTGGTGGTGGATGGAACACCTGAGAGTTGCCTTCTGCCTGTCTCTGTTGGTCGAGAGCAGAGTGAGATCATTGCTCTTTGCCTACACCATATCCTATAGGAATGCAAACGAGAGATAAGTGCAGAAGGATAAAATCTCCCTGCTGATTCCTTGTTGCCTTTGAACACCACTCAGTTTCACAGAAATTTCCTGGGGAAGTTGCAAGTGTTTTTCGTGTTGCTGTGAGAGGTGGGTTTTCTAAGGGAGTTAAAAACAGATGAAGTGGAGTGGATGGTAAAAAATACATTTCTGCAAAATACCAGTATATGTGAAAACATTTGTGTTGCTTGCATAAATCCTGGAAAGAAGCATAAATCACAGTGATCCGTTTAGGATATACACGTAACACAACCTCTTACATCTTTTTTTCCTCTTATCATCCTGACTATCTACTCGTCTTTTCAGTTCATTAAATCAGCTCATACATTAGTCATTTGCACCAGAAATTACTCACTTTTTGCCACTCTTTCTCTCAGGAAGGCTCCACTGAGTCCTTTGGAGACTTGACTCCCTGTGTCTCCTCCCAGGTGTGTCTGCAGGTTCCTGGTCTCCCCTCTGTGAGCACCTTGTGTCATGGTAGATCCCTTGGGCTGCGGCGAGCTGGACTCTGCTCCCTGCGGAGCCATCGCAGGAGCTGCTCCTTCCCTGCTGCTGGTGAGCAAACCCTGCCTGCAGAGCTGCCAACTCCAGCAGGAGGGAGCTGCTCTGGGCTTGCTACTGGGCACGTCGGGTTCAGAGACCTGGTTCAGCTGTAAAACAAAGTTCTGTGTGATTGGGAATGTATTTCCAGCTTTTGGGGGGCGGGGAAAAAGGGACTCTGGAGGGACAAATATTTAATGTTCATGTCCTGTGGGAAAGAACTGTAGTGTTGCTGACCCCACTGTTAGGACTTCAGTTCTCTCAAAATCTTGGGATTAATCTAAAAAATAAGATTATTTTAAAATGTAGCTTTTAGACGTTTTAAAAGGTCACTGTTTTGTTTTGGGGGGGGAGGTTGGGGATAATGAAAGACTCACTGTTTAAGAAACTCCAGTGTGTATGTTTGCCTGCCTGTCCTCTGAGGCCTCTTTCCATCACTCATTTCCTAAATCAGCTGTAGCCCCATGTCCCTTTCTTTCTCCAGCCCTGCAAATGCAGTTACAGCAGCACTCTCAGTTTCCTCAGTCTCACAAGACAAATGCATGGTGCCTCGTGCCTTCGCCATTTTCTCTTCACATGTGCTTAGAACAGTTGCTTTGGGTAAAATTTTTCATTCAGAATTTGGCTTTATTTGTGTTGTGAAAATGTCAACCCAAAATGAGATGTTAGGGAGCAAACATCACAAAACAAGGCTGATTCTGATATTTCAGTTCTGTTGTGCTGGTAGGTGCAACAGTTGCTGTCATCAAGCTGTGTGTGATTTAAACATGCATAATTTTAGGCAAATGTTTTAGTATTTTGCTGCCCTAGGGATATAGTAAATAAAATAATTGAAGGACTACAAAGGCCAGAGAAGAGACTCCCATTGATGCTGGATGGATGTCATGGGAAATTTCTGCTGCATTAGCAAAGTTTATCTGAAAAAAGTTTTCTTATTATTCTGTCTTTAAAGCATCACAGGGTTCTAAATGGAATGTGTGTGTCTTTCTAAAATACAGGTAGTCTCTTGTTTTGAAGTTGTTGCTTCATAGGAATAATTAAATTGCTTTTGGGTGACTTACCTACTGAGGAGGGTGATCACAGTGTAGACCCTTTCTTCTTGCATTCCCAGGGACATTATCTGGAAAATGTGAGGACACGTTGGCTACATTTTACATTTTTATAAGGTTACAAAACGTAAAAGCCTTGGAAATGGCTCTACAAAAGATGTAAGTTCTATTTTGCTTTTTTATATCAAGTGATTGACTTACTGCAGCTACGTTTGCATGTCTCCACTGTAAATTCTTGACTAGCAATTAAGCCTGTGACTGGCTGTAGTATAAAGTTTAGTCTGAGAAGCATTTTTCACGATCATTGATGTTATTGTCAGTAACATTCTAATTTGCCAGTATTTATTTCTGTTTAATTAAAATAAGAGTTTGGGGTTACGTTGCTTTTAAAAATTATTTAGCCTACAATGTTCACAGTAACTTTACAAAGTCTCTCATTATGTCTTTCTCTGAAAGCTTTTGTTTGGTTTGTGGTGTTCTCCATTTCTCCTGCTTCCAAAACCTGCGTGTCAGTAGGTTTCATTCTCACAGTCTTGTCCTCACATTGATCCAGGTACAGCACAAGTGGAGGTTTTGTCACAGGCAAATGTGGTGCCTCCTCCAAATGTGTTACTGGGATTTGTTGATCAAAACACTCTCCTGAAAACTGCCCATCTAGAATGTTGGACAACGTGAAGAAATTCTTGGAAAAGGCTTTCTAAAGTAGCAAAGGGAGTCAGGAACACAATTCAAACTGGAAAATGGAGAACAAACCCCTGGACTTTGTTGGCAAAGCTAATGCTCATCTCTGTAATGTACATTAAATTGTAAAAAATCAGTTGGCTTCCAATAGAATTTATACTTCTGAAGCCATGAGCTTTCTTTGAAAATCCACTTTTCTCTCTGATATTTGTTATCTTTCTCAACAATTTAGTTGTTTAAAACCAGACCTGTGTTCTTAAGGGAACACATATGTGCATAAGTAAATGCACTGTAACAATGTGCAGTATGGAGGAATTAACCTGGAATAAAATACTTTGTTAAAGAATCGCGAGGGAAATAAAATTATTACACAAACTTGCAACATGACAAGAGAAGTGAATGAGCCCTTTGGATTTCTTTCAGTTGTTTTAGATAACTTTGTTTTGCTTCTCACAGAGACCCAATCTTGCAATGCTAGAACTTAAATGCAGAGCAGCTGGAATTAGTTAAATATTGGAGCCACTGCTGCATCCTCCAACATGACCAATCCTCAGTAAGTACCATGTGATACAGTTATAACTTATTTTAAATGCAAGGGAACAGGGTGCTGCCTGTGGGAGAATGATGTTGTGACATCAAAAGGGTTCTGTGGTTGTGTAAAGAGTGTGAATTAGCAGAAAAAACAAGAGTGCTGCAAGCATGCCTGAGGTCTTACTAACAGCAGTGGCTGAAAACTGGTATGTTGTATTATTTTAAAATCTGTTCATCTTCTTTTTTCCTGCCACCAAAGCTGTCCCAAAGCTGTCTGCCAACACTAGTCTGCTTTTCTTTTCAATCAAATTGGACTATTTCTCTCATTTAGTCTGTCTAAGAATACAGAAGCTAAATACTGCTGGGAGAGGGGAGGCTCCAACCATTTCCTTTTTCCTTTGTAATACTGGAGATTGGAGCCTTGTATGCTCCTTCAAGCAAAACTGAACCAGCTTGGACTTAGAAAGGTAAATGTCCACAGGATGGCACTAAAGGTGAAAATCAGAGAATATTCTTGCTAAAATTAGCTCATACCTCTGGGTTTCTGATTTCAGATTGTTTACAGAGGAATACAGTTCATTATTTTCCATTATTAGTTACACAGGAATAAAATAAAAGCCTTTGGGTTGTTCAAATAGGACATCCTTTTACCTTTACTTTCTGCCATAGCATGACACAGCTGCAGCCTTTCCAGCCTTTCCCTGTCAAATACTTGAGGTATAACAGCATTTTCTGGTTTTTTAAGTTACTTTCTTGTGTAAAGCTGGCAGCAGTTAGCTCCTTTTAATTTTGGAGTGTCCTCCATCTGAAAGGGTTAGTCTGAGGGTGAGGCTCTGACCAGTGAAAACTTCCACATAGAATTTTGGTTCCTTCACTCACATCCTTAGGTGATATCCTTACACAAGATATATCTTTTAAATACCCTTCTCAACTCTTCACTTGTTCTGGAAAAAAAAAGGAACTGTTAATCAGGTTGCTTAAATTGCTGGAAGATTTTATTAAGATTTTTTAAAGCAAAATCACCAATGCAGTTTCTGCAGTCAAATAACAGAGTGAAGTTGGGTGCTGAGAACTTTTTAACTATATCCCTGTGGAAGAGGAGAGTCTTCACACTTGCTGTTGGAAACCTCTGACAGTAGCCTGAGATTCCTTCAAAGGATAACAGGCTCCCCTGGAAAAAAAGCTGGAGAGTGGTGTGCTTGCACCTGCAGTGAATCAAGCAGAGCAAGCAGCTTTCACTGGAACTGCAGAGGATCACCCTTGGCAAGCCAGCTCTGTCCTACAGTGGAGTCATCCTTCACATGCTCTGGATAATCCACTCACTGTCAAAGTTTCCCGAGAAGGAGTATCTTGTTAAAAATGTGGAAGACTTACACATTGTCAGACTGTTTTTACCTTCCTGGAGTTTCCATTAGTGTGAGTGGGCTGGTGTAGGAACACATGATCAGATTTAGAAGCTGTATATCAGGATAGTTAAGATAATCTTTATGGAAGAGTCTGTGATTTTTCTGAATCATTGTTCTACTTCCAGAACTATTTTGACGTAACTTGTCACAGAATGACCTTTTCTTAGTTAAATGAAAGAAAGCTGCCATCCATCAAAACTGTTTGAATCAATATTCAAATCCACAGTGGAAGAGGAGTCAAGCTGCATCCATTAATTAACAGTTGATTTGTATATAATGATTAATAAGCTTAGCTATTCATTGCTCACCGATCAAACTTGCAAAGCAGTGAGTTTTTAGTTGGCATAGTTACATACCTTCCTTCTGTTTTGCATAAATACTTTGCTTTTGAGTTCATGCATTTTTTCTATATTTGTTTATAACACATCCTTTTAAATTTAGTGCTTTTGAAGCAGATTCAGCAGAGTGCAATGCTGTTCTCCTTTGTGAGGTTTCTGTTGATCACAGTGAGATCTACAAAGGGCAAGTTTGGGGAGATCTGGTTTGTCTGCTCAATGACCTTGCAGAGGCCCTTTATATTGCTGGCTCTTCAGGATTCTGTGAAGTTCTTCTCTCTAACTTACTTTTACTTTATTCCTTATTTATATATTTATTCTGTTTGTGGGTATATGTGTGTTTATTACCTTTTCAGGCCTACAATTGAAGGTGGAGTTTCAGAAGTTGAGATAATCTCACAACAAGTGGAAGAAGAGACCAAAAGCATTGCTCCTGTACAGCTTGTTAACTTTGCTTATCGAGATCTGCCCTTAGCTGCACTTGATCTGTCAGTGGCTGGGTCCCAGCTTTTGTCAAATTTGGATGAGGAGTACCAAAGAGAGGGGTAAGTACAAAGGACAGAATTTTGGTTTATAGTTTTAGGTTACAGGAATTGCATGGCCTGGAAAATAGGACGCCTTAAGGTGGAGAAGTGCAGGCAGTTGTCCTCAAACTCTTCTAAAATCCTTGTCACAGAATGGAAGTGACCCTTTCTGGTGTAACTGATCTGGGCTGGGTTGAGGCTCTTTGTAACTCTGCTGTTTGAGCACAGTCTCGAAGCCTTTTCTCAGGACAAACTGGATGAAACGTCTACAGCCTGTCAGACAAGCAGAATGGCCTGGTGAAAGCTCTTTGAGAAAGGGGTGTCAGGAAGGTTTCAGGGTGACAGTGGCTACTGTGACTCTTGTACACAGTGGTACATCTCCTGGCTGAGGTAAAGGCACAGTCCTGCTCATCCCTGGACAGACAGTGTAGTTTTCACCCAGTAATGTGAACTCTGTAATTTACTTAAGTGAGAATGCTGTCTTTGATAATGTATAGAGTATATACCTACTGCTCCTGATTTCAGAGAACCATGGTGTTCTCAGTTTTACTGGACTAAAAGAACTTAAATCAGTTCATAGCATTTGCCCAAACATAACCTGGTGTCAGATTATGTAGCATTGTTGTCCTACAGGACATTAGAAGTCATCCTTATGCCTGGTTCAGGCTTGAAGTGGCTGTAGGTGGACTGCTGTACTAAATCCTTTGTGAAAGATTTGGGTCAGCTGGAGAGAATCCAGAGGAAGGCAGTGAGAATGATTAGAGGCTTGGAAAACCTGCCGTGGAGTGCTGATGGAAGTAACTGTGTTTCACACGGAGAAGAGACTTTGAGGGGAGCTTCTAAGAGACTTCTGTGAGAAAGGGAACAACAGCCTGTTATTGATCTCTGTGATCTTTAGGACAAGGAGTAAAAAGTGTGAATGGCAGCAGAGAATAGTGAGGGCAGCAGAGTGCTGGGATACACTTGTGTGTTTGTGTGTGTGTGAGGGAAGCAGGGGAATGGAGGGACAATTGCTGGATGTCTTCAGGAAGATGCATTTATCAGGAATGATAACACTATAGTTTAACATCCCTTGGGACAGAGGTGAGGGGAGCAGTTGTGCCCAGCCCCCTTGGTTCTGTGGTTGCTGTTCCACTGGATGTCACAATGAACACGCAGCTACTCCACTGTCAGTAAGATCCATGGAAAAAGCACTTCCCAGCAAACCGTATAGAATGCTATGCTCACTGATGAAGGCATTAAAAGGTTTTATGTAAGCCTCCATTTATTAACAGCTCAGTGTATTTTAACCTGTGCTCTGTAATCAGCAGAGGCCTGCCTGATCTCTGCCCAGCAGGTATTCCTTGTGCTAGTCAGGAAGCAATATGTGGGGAAGGCTCTTGCTTTTAATTTCTTTCCAAATTGAACTTCATGAGACATCTCCAGAAAGTTGTTACTCCAAACAAGGGGAAATACATTTCGAGTGGGTTATATAAGCATGGTACAACTGTAACATAAAATACCCTGCATAGCAAAAGAGGCTCTTGAAAATTAATTGGAGTATGCAGGTGTAACCCTCAGGCTATTTTGGTGCTGAGTCAATACCAGTTTAGTTCAAGTATGCATTTTTATAGATTTTTATGATTTGCAACTGAGTTTTTCACTGTGCCAAAGGGCACAGATCTCTCACTGTAACCATTTGAGCAGCTTTGCAGTCTTGAGCATGGAAATAGGCCTGTCATTCTTTTCATCAGCAGAGATCTCTGCCTTCACACAGACTTTTTTGTTGCTTTATCAGTTTGGATGGAAGTAAGCAGGTGCCATCCAGACCTCCCAGCTGTAGAGTACATTCCCTGAAGAGAGTTCAGAGCTTTAGTTTGTGCATCCCAGTGCATTTTGGCTGAGTATGTTCAACTGAGTCCCTGGGCTGCATTAGCCTTGTGAGAATGGCAGCTCTTTCCTTTCAGAAGCTCTCATGACAACTGATGCCCTGAGAAATTCAGGAGCAGGGCTGAGCTGCAGAAGTCCAGCAGCAGAAGTAAAATACTGTCCCCGTGCCACCTCCTTCATTCCTGGGAATGTCTTGTTTTAGGAACATGGTGCAATTTCTTTCCTATGGCCTGGTTAGATGTGAGGAGGAGATGGGGTGGGTCAGGCCAGTTTGACACAGGAACTGGCAGCCACATCTCTCTCATGTACAGAGGTGAGAGCACAGGAGGCAGCAGAAAATGTCAAAGTCCCCATGGGTTCTGCCAGCATCAATACTTGTAACTGTGAGGCTCTGTTACCCCAGAGCTGCTGTGCAGGTGGCAGGGGGAGATACTGCTAATGCCAGGGAGTGCTAAAAGATTCCCCTCCCTGGAAGTTTGCCTTTGTTGCAGATTCCATGTGTTACGTTCCGTATACTTTTCCCTGAGGGAGGCTGGTTGTAACACTTGGTCCTGGTGGCTGTGGACAATCGCCAGTAATACTCCATTTCCATGCATGGAGCAGCAAGAGATACATCAGACTAGAAATGAATGAGAGGGCAAGAAAGGACTCTTGTCTCGTGCACCTCAAGGTTTTCCTCTAATTTTCCTTCTTTAGAACCAGAAGGTGCTCAGGGTCCAAGCACAGATTTAACCTGGTCCCTAACTACAGGAGCTTTTTGTTCCATCAGAGGGAATGTTTCTCTTAATAAACCCAATATTAGTGGGCAATCAGGAATAGGTGGGTCATAGCTCAGCCTTTGTGTGCCTGGAAACTCTCAGATGTCATCAGATTAGCAACTCCTCCCACAAGAAATGAAAAAAAGAATATGTAAAAAGAAAGAAAATTAGGGTCTGTCTTTAACTTGTTAGACAGACTGCACATAAGCTGACATTCCTATGGCTTTAATGCTGGAATAAAATTCTTATTTTGTGCAGTTTGATGGGTCTTTTCATATCCGATTCTCAGGGCAGTCAGTTCTCCACTGTCACTGTTGTTGAAGGAATTTTGTGGACAGTTTGAGCTGTTTTGTCAGAAATTTAGATGACAATGCTGATCCCTGTGCTAAGCAACAAAGAAAGGACTACAGCTTAAATGGTGCATTAAGGCTGTCCCTGAAGAGCACCTGTAAGTAGTGGAAGGGTAACCAGGCAAGAAAAACGTTTCTGCTCTCCCAGAAACCCTCAAACAAAACACAAACTGTGTTGCCTTCTAATGTGGGTTGAGCAAAAAATCTCCCTCTGTAGACTCGTCACAGAGGGGAAGTACAAAGATTCATATGATGGAAGCTGATGAAGTTGGACAGAATCTGCATTGCACATGCTGTCACTCTTGACAGGTCACAGGGATGGACTGGCACTGCCATTGCCTTGCACTGATGAGGGGTCAGGTGTGTGTGTGGGGCAGGAGGAACTCCTGCATCTGCCTTGCTTCCTAGTGCAGTCAGGCTGCTGTGCCTGGGGGAACAGGGCTGTGGGACTCACTCTTCAGAAAAAGGAAGTTTTCTGATAAATGCCAACAATATGTGACTAAAACACTGTGAGTTTTATGTGACTGCAGCAGTCTCTGTTTATAAAGGTAATCTCTTCTGTACTGTGAGAAGAAGCTATTTCGTCTTACTATGGGAAGAAATAGTAGCTTGGTTCTCAGAATCAATGTGAGTGTGATGTTTATTACCTGTTGGTCCCTCTGATGTGCCCTGCAGTTACCTGGCTAGGCTCATCCTTAGATATCACTGCTGTGCACTGCTTAGACAATGCAGAAATGGCTGAGACACAGGCTGCAGAGATATATGAGAATTGAACTCATCCCAGAAAGGTGCCTTGGGTGCCAAGGACAACACGCGGGGTACACCTTTAACAAATCTGTAACAAATCAGGTGATGTTCAGGTACAAAAAGCACGACCTTGCAGCTGCAGAGTCGCCCCCATTTCCATTTTGTGAATTTCTGGAGGGGCTGTGTCTGCATTGAACTCAGTTTGCATGAAGAGAGTATGCAAACGTTTCTTTAAGGACACTACTCACCCAGAAAGCTAAGAAGATTTTTAAATGTTAACATTTGCTTCAAGTGCCACTCTTGATTTCTTTCTTTCCCAATCAAGCATTCTGTTTTCCAAAAAATGTTTTCTCTCTTCTGCTTTTTGCATCAATGGCCAATAAAAGTGGTGGAGAATAGCTGGAAAACTGACAGCAGGGAAAAAGTGGTTGTGCAGGGATAGGGAAAAGCTCTCCTCCCTGTATTTGCCTTAAGTTCCAGTTAGGAGGTATCAGTCACAATAAATTATAAGAGAATTTACAGATAGTTGCACAACAGGCAGTATTTTATTGTTGTGTGAATATGCAGTGGACAGTGAGCATCTCTCTTGATAAAAATTGGTGTTTACTGTGAGTTAAGAAGGAAGAGGAGAGAGATACAAACCAACTTCATTATTTGTTGTAGTTGTGTTAAATTGCAACTCTTGAGTTGTTAAATTTGAAACATGAAGGTGCCTTCAAATGCTGTGTTTTACATGAGAAGCTGTAAAGTTGGGGAGTTCATGCACATAATGTGACTCATTTGACATTAGCTGTACATAGTCATGCCTTTGTAATTTAATAATCTGTTCATAGCTTTAGATTTGTTTGGTCACAGGTAGAAAGTGCATTAAACAGTAGGAATATCTGAAAAAAGAGAGAGAGAGAAAGGAAGGGAAAGCAAAACTGAGCAGAGCTTTACAGAGATGCAGGTGAGAGTCATGAGCTCTTTATTTTAAATTGGTTGCAAGACTTTGCTGGAGAAGTATTCACCCATCCTGGGAGAAGATGTCTGTCCCTTCAGTCTGTCTTCTGTAATTGCACCAAGTTTGTGCCATTACTTTGGATTTCATGTTAATCTTTGAGATATTACTTTGATCTTTTTGAGGTATTTTACTTGTGCTTTCTACAAAGCTTAAAAGTGCTCTAAAAGAACTCAATTGAATCAAGTTCTTACATTTCTCTTGTTTTCTGCCTTTCTTGTCTTTATCTGGCAGCATAATTAAAAATAGTCCCTTTTCTGTAAAGTTCTGTGAACCTCATGCAGATCCTGGTTGATGTTGATACATGGTGATTAATGAGGTCCAGGCTCCAGATAAATTGCAGAGGTTTTGGAGGGCAGAACTATTTCATGTAGCAAACAAATTCCTTGTGTTCACAAGAGGGTCTTGTAATGTATTTTTAGCTGCCAGTCATAGTCTGAGTCCAGAAAGGTGGTGCAGGATCCAGACACCAGGATACAGGGGGTGAGACTGTGCAGCACTATAGCACTGCTCCTGGTGGTGCTGTGGTCCAAAGCTGAGACCTGCACTGCAGCAGAAAACGAGCATTCAGCAGCACAGGGCCTGTGAGGGGCCCAGCTCTCCACCAGAGAATGCATGAAGTTTTGTGTTACAGTCCAGGAGTGTTCAGTCATTTAGAAATTTCCTTTTTCTGTAGAGAGCCTTTTAGGTGTTTATCTTTGTCAATTTTGTTTTCCCCAGTGGCTCATTACTTTGTCTATTCTAGTACCTAAATCCTTTGAGTGTGTCCCTCCAACATCTTACCAGTTGGTAGATGGAGCACTCCTCTAAGTAAGACACAGAATTAATTATCTAGCTCAGTGATTTTCAGATTTTTTTACTTTGGAAATCTTTCCATATTTTTCCCAATAGAACTTGCTTTTCCCATGTAGTTTTTGTGGGTAGAAGTGTGGAATTGTAGCCTACAGACCACTGCTTGCAAATCTCTTTATTGGGAACTGGAAATGAAATGGATCTAATTTGTCTGGCTTGATACTGGAATTAATTGTCTAAGTTGGAGAAGGTATCTCTTGGCGCAAATATTGAAATATGGGTAAGCAGTAGGACAAAGGGAAAAGAGAAATATTTGTCTGGAAGGCAAGTCCCTAAAAAACAAAAAACTGAGTTAAGTGCTAAGCAGCAGTCTAAAAGCAAATCAGATCTTAGGGTTGCTTAGGAAAAGGAGCAGGGAATTAAAGAGAGGACATTGTTGTGCCTTGTTTATATCCAGGTTTTGCTGACATCCTGAACATGAATGAAGTTCTGGTCCCTGTCAAAAAGGATGTGCTACATAGAAAAGAACTGGAAAAGAATCAAAGGAAAACAGTGATCAAAGATGGGATACAGCTTCCATTGGAGATTACTGTGTAAACTAGGACTCCTCAGTCTGCCAAAGAGGAGGCTGACTGAGATTTGATTGATGTTACAAAGTCTGTGGCACAGAGAAGTTAAAATAAGGTTTGACACCCACACACCTCCCTCCCAGTACAGTCTCTAGGGGACATTAATAGATTAAGGCCCAGTTCCAGAGAAACAAAAAGAAGTTGCTCTTTGCACAGAGGGCAGTAGATGCCTGGAGCTACTTTCTGAAGGATGTGTGGCTGCTAATAACTTATCCCCCTAAGGGGAGGTTTGACAAATTTGTGGAAGAGAAATTCATTGAAGGTTACTAAATACAATCTGAGAAAACACATCTGTCTCAGGAAGTCACCAAATTGAAAATAGTTGGATGCTATGAGAATGTTAAGGGGAAGTATTTATGTGTTTGCTCTGTTCTTAGTCATCTTGAGACATTTGCTCATGGCCATTATTGGAGACAGGATGCCAAGCCTTTGTTCTGACCTGGTCTGGTTGTTCTGACGTTTCTTAAAGGTAGGTTTTGAGCCTGATATTAGTATTTCACTAGAGATCTTGGCACAAAAAAGAAAAGTCTAATAAGCAGTTTTCTAGAGAGAGAAGTAATAGGCCAGGTAGTCACAGGATGTCTTTGAGCAAACAATGTGATACCTACCTATGAAGAAGGTACAAATGATCCTAGAAAACATCAGGTACTTAAAATAGAGCTGGGAAGCTTCATGTAATTAATTAAACCTATTCCAAAATATTATGTACTGCTCCAGTTGTTTGTGTTCACATGCAGAAGAGGCTACTCAGTTACAGAGGCTGAGTGTCTGTTCTACAAAAAGCATGGGCTTTAATTAAATTACATGAGTGGCTGCCATTACTGTGTATAAATGCATCACAGACAAAGTGCCAGCAAGGGAAAAGAACTAATCAAGCTAAAGAATGATACTGGCACAAGAGGGAGTGTGTATAAACTGGCCATGGGTGAGTTTAGGGAGAAAACTTGGATAGTCTTTCTTACCAGTGGAGTTTTGCAGCAGTCTTCCAAGAAACATCATGGGGTTCAAAAGAGTAAAATCTTTAAGGGGAAAAAGATGAGGGTGTTTCAGTGGTTAAACCAAGCTGGGAGGAGAAGTGCAGGAAAGGGTGCAGGGCTCTGTTCCTTGGAGTGAGTTGCTGAAGGCCTCCAGCTGCTCCTGCCTGCTGAGAGGCTCTGCTGTCTGTGCTTCCCAGCCAGGTTTTGGATTGTTGTTTAGCCTTTCTCTGTTCCTGTCACTTCCTGACCGTGGCCTTCCTGCCCTTCAGAAAGCGCTTTGGAGCTCGTCCATCCTTCTGTTTTCTGATCATTGCCATCCTGGGAGCTGCAAACACTTGCTGTTTAGCCAAAAGAAAAAAAAAAAAAAAAGATAGTGTAAGGTATAATGCAGATTTGGGGTATTTGTTTACAAGCCCAGAAAATAGAAACAGTGACAGCTGTTAACAGCTTGAACAAATTGTTTGTAGTGGTTCCTTACGGAATAAATATGTTCAACCTTTCCCAGTTTTGCCTTATGTTCTTCCTTTCCAAGCTGTTTATTAATAAGACTGGCAGTGATGATGACAGATTGGTTTTGCATAAAGCCATGTGTGAAAGTATCTTTAAAAAGAATTACCCCTGGTAAAATTTCACTAAATATGTTTTAACATCTCAGAACAAAACTTTACAGCCCTGTGTCACCATCAACCAAGAAATTCTCGTGTTAGTACATTTATTTATTTCATCTTGGCATTGCAAGAAAGGCAAATAATATTTCTGTTGTAGACACCAAGTAGCTGAGATCCCTGATGAACCTGTTTGAAGGCACACATGAGGGTTTTCCCAAGTCATACTTTTCTGTGGATTCAAGCAAACACAGTCAGGGTACCAACGGAATGTGTGCTTGTTCTTTGAATGAAGTACTGGTTTCTGGTTTTCTGGTGGGATGTGGTTTTGGGTTTTAGTTGCTTGGTGAGTTTTGGGATTGTTTGGGGTTTTTGCTTTGTTGTTGTTGTCCAAAGTGAGGAGAAAAAGATGTTTCACTTGTCTGTGGCTATGTGTGATCTCATGAATTTATAAAGAGCTCTGTAAATTTTGGTGAGATATTTAAAAAAAGTCTGTGCAGCTAAGTTTCTAATCTGAGCTTTAAATTTAAGTGTAACTTTGCAGTGTCACAGGTGGACTGACCAGAATTTGGAAGGTAAGTTTAAACCCCCGCTGATTCTGGTAGGAATCTGTTTTTCTCCAAAAGCAAGTTTCTCACCTGTTGGGTGGATGAGCCCTTACACATCAGAAGGGAGACACAGCAGTCTGCTGGAGCAGGTTGCAGGGTTGAAGAGGTGAGATTTGTGTATTAGGAGTCAGTGTGGTTAGCATGTCAATAGGTTTCTCTAAAATAGATGGATTATAGTTCCTTTTATCATTTATATGCATCCTTTACAAGAGGTAAGAAGTAAAAAAACCCACAAAACAAGAACCCAAGGTAAGATCAGGACTGTTCTGTTCAGGAGTGTAGAAGCAGCAGGAATTAGAAGTAACTAAGCAGCACCCAATTAAAAAACCATCCAGTGCTCCTTCCAGAGCCCACTGTCAGTGTTGGTGTCTGTGGAAGAGCTCAGCTGGGCAGTGATGGGGAGGTGCTGCCACTGTCCATTCACTGGCTGAGTGTTCAACAAACACTTGGTGCCTCAAATTAGGATACAGGACTGGAGGTGGTTCTGAAGTGCTTAAATTTCAAATACTTTTGTGTCTTTGAAGTCAATGTCCATGTTTTATGAATGAGATAGAGGTGTAAACATGCAGGGGAGCTGCAGTTGACCTCTTAAGTGGATTGCTTTTTCAATTGTAAACATATAGTTTCATTCAGATGCTTTTCAGAATCAGCATTATTTATACTGAATAATTATTAATACTGAACAGACAGAATAACTCCATATTCTTAGGATTCTGTAAGTATTTAATAGCTTGAGTAATGAACTATATGTAGTGTGTGCTGAATATCACAGTTGGTTCGTTTTTACTGGCACCTTTGGTGATTTGAAAAATCTCAATTACACTGAGCTTTTAAAGGCATGTGCTTGGGCCCTCTGCTGATCATTCTGAGAACAGGAAAAGCTGCCCTGCAATATTCAAATGCTGGATAATGGGACTTTTGGAAAGGAGAAGATGAATATAAGCAGAGAAACAAACTAAAGCCTCTTGTGTTTCAACAGGGCCGTTGCCCCTTGTTGGTTTTAGAAATGTCTAACAAAACCTCAAGCCCAAAATTGTAGTTGCATTACAAACAACTTTTTAGGTGATGTAAAATAAAATCCATTAAGAAATCAGGTTGTCAGAAAAAGCCTTTTTAATGTATTTAGAGATATTTTAAGGTATTTAAAACATTATCTCCTTATATTTTAAAACTACCTATTTAAAATCTCATGCATTCAGTATTCAGGCTTGAGCCATAACAAAGTTTAACTTAAGGACAAGTTCCTGATAGTAACACTTGTCAAATATTCTCTGAAGCTTTAAGAGTCAGTTGAGGAGGTTTTTCACAGCCAGGTAATCAGGCAATCTGACTACAAGTGTTGATGAGCTTAATTCTGAGAAGTGTCAAGTCTCTGAGCACTGCTTGGCATCACTTTCTCCCTCATTTGTGAGTGTGGGTACGTCAGAGAACATTTTGTGATGTTTTCCCAAGTGTTTGATTATAACACGAGTTATTGAGTCTAGAGCTGTTTGTTTGGAATTGATCAGTATCATCATATCTTGTATTTCTGTGTGTTGCTATTTTAGTTCAGGCAGTGGGGTTACTGCACCACACTTATATGCCTGCAGCTTTTTAAACCCTAGTTAATAAATCATGTCAGCTTTTCATTACCTAATGTGTATTTACAGTGCTTTGAAAATCTGAAGTGCCAGGCAAACACCCCATCAGAACTTCCTGAGGTGAGCCACTACAGGAACAATGCAGAACAAACACTGTGATGAGAAACGATATCTATCAAAGTGAAAACAGGGCAGGGGGTGACTCAGGAGGAAAAAAAGCATCAGGATGAGCTTTATGCTTCTGAAATGCATGCTACTGTTATTCCTGTTACCTATACTTTTAAAGAAAAAGGAAATTACTTTTAACAGCCTGCTTGCAAATGTGTGGCTGTGTTAGCACCTTTGATGATCCATCAACTTCTCTCCAGAGTTCTGGTCCTCAGAGCCTCCTCACAGCCCCCTGCATGCTGCCTAAACCTGATTTTGCCTCCAAAGCAGGGTGACCTCATCCAAACTAGGTTTGGCAGCAGTCCCTGGTGCATGCTGTCCCTAAAACTGTGTTACCCCAAACCCTGGGAAAGAATTTTTGGCCTGATCCACAGGCAGGTTGATGAGAGTTAGACAAACAGCCAAGCCAGAGAGCCTTGGCACTGCCAGGCTGTGCACCTTTGCTACTGTAAGTGTAGCTGCGGAGTCACTGAGCTTGTTCTTTGTGATTTTCCAGATTCCTATTGCTCTTTTCCACAATGTCATGGACTGATTGTTGCAAATCAAATTTTGTGGCCCTTGTCAGATCTGTCTCATAGTAGAGCAGGGATAAAGGTGTATGACCATAAAATCCAACAGCAGAGAAATTCCTAAAAAACCCCCATCATTAGCTTCTAAATAGCAGAGCCCTGCTGTGCCTTGACACTCACAGATGAGTGAATGCAGAGTGTAAGATGAAAAGACTGTAAGGTAAAACAAGAGCAGATGAAAACTGGTGAGGCAGGAGGAAAGTAGAAGTGTGTGTATGATAGTCAGGGCACTGAAGGCACTTGGACACTCCAGAGCTGAGAAGTTACACAGCATCCCCAGGGAGAAGGTTTTCCCTCTGTGTTTTTCTTAGTAGAGGAATCAGGGAAATTGAATGTTGCCAAGTCTTTGCGCATTATTGCTGAGTGTATCCATAACAGCAGAACTTGTAATTTTGAGTTCACTGCTCTTTAGCTCTTTTCCTTTTTCACTTCTTCTTCTTTTCTTTTCTTGTTTTTCCCTTAATTTTATTTCTTTAGATCTAACTGGCTAAAACCGTGCTGTGGGAGACGAGCAGCTGTGTGGCAGGTATTTTTGCTCAGTGCAAGTCTCAACAGTTTCCTGGTAGCCTGTGTAGTATTGGTGGTGATTCTTCTGACTCTGGAACTCCTAATAGATATAAAGCTTCTCCAGTGTGAGTAGGAGGAATTTTTTTCTTTTTCATTTTTTTTTCCCTTTTTTTTTTTTTCTTTTGTTTTTTTTTAAATTTTGATGAATTAAAGGCTTAACTTGCTGGGAGGTTTTTGAAGGGGGGGAGGATGATGGGGATTTTTTTTCCTACCATTTAAATGATTACTAGGCTAGGTAAGAAATGTGTTTTTGTGGAACCTTGGTATAGTGAAGTCAGTCTCTTCCTTATTTTACTGACCAAATTCAGGTCAACTGACAAACTCAGTATAGGAAAAATTTGCAGAGGATACAAGCAGAGTGTACATGCAGAGATTGACATGTGTTGTCATGATTACATGCACAGAAGAAAAATCTGTGCATCATTAATCTCTGATACTTTTCACGTGTGGATAGAAGTGCTGAACATACAGGGGTGTTTGGTGTTACCTCTGTTAATTTACTAATGCTGAGATGGATAGGAGTTGAAATTCCAATTTTATAGCTTCTAATGCACTGAAACAATACAGATTTTCATTCTGCTTTGCTACCACAATGTGACTCAAATAATAGCTTACATGGAATTTTGCTTTATCTGAATTCACTCTACTCAGGTTCCACAGTGGAAATTTTAATGCTGCTGTTCTGCTTCCTAATTCATCTTTTTTTTTCTCCCTACTGCTCTTTTCCTCCATTCCACCCCTTTCTTCTTTTTTTTTTTTTTTTTTCCTTTTATGATACAAAGTTGACATGAACACAAATACCAGCCACACTTTTCCCTCTGCTAAATGTTGAGGAGCAGCCTCTAACATCTCCATACAACCTCAGATGTGTTGAAAGGGCGGTTGGGGTTCAGGCAGTCCCATCAATGCAAGAATACACAGCATGAGAGACTCACAGTCTTGTATCTTCTCTGGCAACTTTAAACTGAGCAAACCAGATTGTTACTCTGTTGAAGTTCTTTTACTGCTGTGATTTGTCAGTTGATGATAGTGGAGTAAAGATTTAGGTTTTGCAGTTGTATTAAGATTACTTTAGGGGGCTTGATGGATAATTGCAGCCATTTCATAAACTCTGTAAGATGAACAAATGGCTAAGCTGTTACTCCACACTGTTGTTCACCCTTTGTACTTGTCTGTCCATGCTGCACACACTGCTCTGGGCATGGCCACTCCATTAGAGTTGTTATTTTCTGTAGTCTCTGGTCACTTACTATTTTGGATGAGGAAGCCCTACATTTGGACAAGTCTGCTGCTTTCAAAAACGTCAGGAATGCTAATTGTGGGTGTAAGTCCTTAAGAAATGACTGAGGAAGAAGCTTTGAATAGTATTTCTTGAGGTGTCACATCTTTCTGTTGATCTAGAGAGTTGTCACTCACTGTACAGCCAAAGAGTTTTTGGTGAATTCTCTTAGAGTTTTAACAGGTTTGGACACTCTCCTCTGGAGGCACCCATTTTCTTACCATCTGTTTTCTGAAGCATCTTCTAAAGAAGGCTTTGTTTTAGGAATCATTCCTCCCCTGTGTGGCTGGTGCATGTGACATTCTTAAAAGCTCTGCAGCTTATACCTTGTGCCAGACCTGTAGGTGTTTGTTTGAGCCAGGTGACTTCACTGTTCAGAGATGCTCCCTGCCTGTGTGGATTTTCTCAGCACCTGAGAAAGGGCCAATTCCACTCATGTTGCTTCTTTACACTTTTTCTAATGAATCATCCCATCAGGCCTTTCGCCTTTGCCATGTTTGAATTCCTTCTGTCTGCTCTAAATCAGACAAAGGCTGTCTTGGTGGGGCTGGTAGAAGTATTGCAGTTATGCCTTAGGAGGAATGTGTGTCACTTACATTAAGGTTTTTGAGAAGCCATTAGACCATAATTATGTTTTTCAAAAATGTAATTACAGTTTTAAAGGATTCCTTATTCTGTATGAAATCAACCAGTGCATTAGGATGTGTTACATACAGCATGTCACTGCCAATTCTGTTTATAATAATAACTGCTAATCCACATTATAGACTGTAATTACTTAGGCCAGCCTCCCTTTATAAAAAAAAGAAATTCAGCAAAAGAAATTCTGGAGTTTTCTTTGGCTCTGACATTTTTAGAGCATCACTTTTGTCTCATACTTTCTGTGCAGTCTTTGGTTGCACAGTGCACTTCTCCCATGCACAGAGCTGTTTGTTTCAGAGATGGATCCCACATTTGCAAACTGTAGGTCACACACATGAAAAGGACAGAGACCTTTTAGGGTGTTTTAGCACAAAGCACATTCATACCAGAATTAGAAGCCCCAGAAAGCAAGGGGACATATTACAGGCTTTTATTACAGGCCTCTGTTCTATAATCAGCTTTTTAAGGTCTCTCTTCAAAGCTTCTCACATGCATTAACAAAATAACGTCTCAATACCTTGTGATGTTCTGAGAATGCAGAAGTAGCTGTGTATTAACTCACTTGTACCTCATTTAAATAAAAAGAGAGTTGTGGCAGTTTTCAACACCTCAGAAACACAGACCATGCTTTCCATTCCTCATCAGTAGTTTTGGGGGAAAGCAACTGGGTATTGCCCTTGTTCAGCCATCAGCTCCAGCAGGTGTATCTGGGAAAGGCACCAGGCCTTCCTGAGGACTGTGAAGCTGAAAAGCAAAGTTTTAGATGCTGAATTTTGGTCGTGGCTGAATGCATGCAGAGCTATGCAAAGGAAACACACATTGTGCAGCAGTGCCTCAGTAAAAGAAGGGGTTCAAGGCTTGATCAAACCACAGGGTGAGCACCGGCTCCCTGCAGTGTCTGCCAGGAAATCACCATCAGCAACAACATCCACTGAAAGCAAGTGCTGGTAGTGTGAGCTTCTGAAGCAGTCACTCAGGGTTTGTCAGGATGTATCCTGTCCCTCACCCCTCTGCTCCTGGATATACATTTTGAAGAGATGGGAAAGCAAGGGAAAGGGAGAGAAGGTGAGCTGAGTTTGGCCATACTCTGCATGTTATACTGAGCTATCTTCTTCATGACTAAAAAGCACCTGGGTTTGCATTCATTTCTTCCCTATAGAACTAGACAAGAAAAATGTGAAATAAAGCAAAACTTTTGGACTTTTAGCTTTTGGAGGAGGGAGGGAGAAAAGTCAGAAGTGCAATTAATGTGGAATTCTGTTCCAGATAAAAGTAAAAGCTGAATGTTTTAAGTGCTTTGCCTCAAACTGAATGCCAGTGATGTATCCAAGCCCCACCACAGCAGGGATGAGCACCTGTTGGTGCTTGAAGCTTTTCACAGCATTTTTGAAAGGGAATATGTTGGAAGAGGCAGGTACCCAGATTCAGTGTATGGGCTGGTGATTTAGCTCCTGTACAAAAGCTTCTCGCTCGGGAGGCTTCTTCAATACACTGTTTTACTGTCAATGTAATTTCCCCGTCTGGCAGCTCCTCCTGCGCCGGCAGTGCTCAGTTAGTGCAGTGTCAGAAATGGCTCTTCTTGCCTAATTCCAGTTGCTGTATCTTTTTCTGCCCGCTGGAGGGCAGCTGGAGCCTTGTAGGTCCATCAACCACTGCTGAAAAAACAGCATCTCAACGGGTTCCATTTCTGGATCTTTAGGTCCTAGAAAGTGTCTTGGGAAAGTTGAAACTATTATATTTGGCTCATTTGTTTCTTCTTTAAGTAGTTCTCCTGCTGCACCACAAGCACTCTCTCATCAAGCCCCAGGGGAGCCTCAGCAGTGACAGTTCCAGTGGCAGCCCATACTCACAATTTTATTTGTATCCTGAATTCTTCCTACATCCCTCTCCTCTCCTTCCCATTTTAATCTATTTAAAAATAAAATGCTTTGTTTAGTGTGTGCTCTGTATGTTCTTGGGAAGCTCATTCTGCCACAGCCTTGCACCTCTGTGCGCACACAGCCCTCCATTGCCCTACACTTGGCTCTTACACAGCACTGCAAGCCACACAGACTGGTTTCATCTGTCTGCTGTGGAGATGGTAGACTCACAAATATCCTGAGATAAGAGAATGGTTTCATTCTCTTATTCCAAACTTGAGAACACATGACTTTCAGAGTAGGAGTTGCCAGCAGTTCAGGTACTGGACCCTGTCAGCTTTCTGCTTTTTTTCTGTCAGAATGAAATGTATTTTGAAGCCCATTTTGAGTACTAGTTTTTAAACACCTGTTTCAGACAAATCCTGATAATCTGAGTTGAGTTGTCAAAGGCTGAATACAAGGACTACTGTGGGAATAGCAGAGCATGTTGTTTCCTTACTGAACCCTCCCTCTGGATTTGTAGGAGTGCAGGATTTAGTCACACATCCCGTACTAGAGCAGCGCGTGGGGTGAGAACACAGAGTGGTGGCAGAGCATCAAAGGCCTAAACCATGCATGTCATTGCTTACCAGCAGTGTTTTCTGTAAAAGCTCCAGGGAAGAGCTGCCTAAATCAGGGTAAGCAGCTGGCAGGGCTGGAGTTCCTCGTCCCATCACATCCCATCCTCTTTCTGGTACTTCCATTGCAAAATTTAAGAAAGGAATCTTTACCATATGTAAGTTGTGGCAGTACTAATTATATTAAACCTGAGTTGCACTCTGCTACTGTAATGACCCTTCATTGTGTTATGTTAATTGCAGTTTCAAGTGCTTCACAATTTGCAGGAGTAATTCACTGGATCAGCCTAGTCATCCTCTCTGTTTTCTTTTCAGAGGTATGTATAACCAAAGTCTTTCACCACATATAGAACTGCAAAGTATTTTTATGTTGTCCCTGGAATTAGCAAGAGTTTAACAGTAATGTGACTGTAAATAAATGTAGCATAGTGTATTTTAAGGATAAAAATTTGCTGTTGCTGCTCCTACTCAGCAAACCAAAACTGCTGTTAAGATTAGCACTGTTTGTCAGTCACCTAGAATTGGTAAGGAAACATGGAAGATACTGTCTTACAAATTATAATTGGAAAGCTACTGAAAGAAAGTCTCTGAATCACTGCAGAGTACTAGTTTCATCCATTTGTTATCAATGCCACTGGGAATAAGGTTATATAGGATTAAGACTATGTTCTTCAAGAATAAAGATCCATGGGAATTTTTTACAAAAAGATCTGGTTTGAGAATGGAATTATTTCCTCTCACCATTTTTGCGGGTAGAATAGATGTTCCAGGTTGCTGGATATAGACCCAATAAGAGAATGAAACAAATGGTGAATTTCTTTGCCAAAATGTGTATGAATGTATGCATTGGAAAAGGCTGTAGTCATGATGTAACAAATTGCCAAACTGGGATAATCTGTTAGAGTTTTCAACTTTATTCCAAAAAGAAGTCATTGGTATTGAGACATTTAGACTGCTCCTGCAATACTCCAAAATAATTTTGTGGCTATGTGTAAGGTCATAATATGTTACTTGTCACAAAAACAAGTTTTATGTTTGTTAAGTTGGAAGACAGCTTGGACTTAAATATTTATAAATATTTTTCTTAGTTTCGTAGGAGAAAATACTATTATCCAGACAGAAGTTAAAAGTCTTCACTCTATGGTAAATTTAGAAGAAGGTTACAAAAAAAAAAAATCCAAAAACAAGGATTTGTGATATCTGCAAAGGATTTGTTGGATCACTTATGTTGAAGTCACACTCATCATGTTATGTCATTGCTTTTTTCCATGGTGCTCCTAGTGAAATACATTTATTTACATATAGCTCTTTGTATTTCTACCCAGGGCTTTCTTAGCTGGGGTTGTCAGTGGGCTTTTCCTGAAAGGATTGTTTGATAGCAGGCAGGGTGTCAGGCTGCTCTGCATCCAAGCCTTGGGGTGCTGTCATTTCTGTCCCCACCCTTTGACTGTGATTGTGGGGCGTAGGTTCCATGTAAACTGTCTGAAAAATAATCTCTAAATAAATTTTGCAGAGTCTTTCCTGTGTGAATTGCACATCCTAATGCCTGAAGACTCAGGTTTGTGAGATGGTGTCCATTCCCTGCAAAGAAATGCTTTCCTCTCCCCCAGAATTAGCACCCTGGAGCTCCCTGAGCTTCTCAACAGGGTCAGCCTGTACCTGCTGCTGGAGCACAGCTGCACAACCACACTCACCTGAGCTTGGCTTTCTGGAGCTTGTTTCACCAAAAGCTGCTCCTGCAGCCCCCAGTTCCCTTGGGTTGCAGTCTCAAGTTCTGGTTTCATTCACTTGCACCACCAACCACTCTCCTGCCACCCCAATGCAGTGCCTTGCTCCCACACCCCTCCCAGAGTCCAGTTGTTGTTGGACTGTTTGTGGCAGTGCAGACAGATCCTCAAGGTCTGTATTCATCTGTCTCAAGGAAGGAAATAGTTGTTTCAGTTCTACTGAGACAGAGTACCCTCCTAAGTGGATGAACTGGTTCAGGAGTATTTTACAGCAAAACAATAACAAAAGTACTTCACGGAGCTGAAACACTCTCCTCATTTTGGATCTGTGTTGCCTTTTCTCCTCTCTCTGTTTGGTTAAACTACTTTGTCTACTTGCTGTTCTCAATTATTATAAACCTCTTATCACTCACTTTATTATCTATTTCTGTCTTCCAAAGTATCTTCCTTCATCTATTTGATTATGGTTTGAACTTAATCCAAGCAAAAATGAGGCCACTAGGCAGCCATTGAGGTGCACGGGGGAGGGTAAATTTTTGGATATCAGTTCATTTGGCTGCTCAGAGTCGTGGGTTAAAACAACAAAAGTGGCTCCACAGAGCAACTGGATGTGCTTCAGAGACCCCCAGTGTGGGAGAGAGTTCAGTTGTACCTTTCCTACTGGGTTTGTTGGGGTTGGCCTCGTGCCAGGTTGGTTTAAAAAGTAGTATCACATCTGTTCATATTGAATTATGTCTCATGAGAAGGAAGACAGAGGGTTTAATTTTCTGTCATCCAAATAAAAAACTTTGTTTTTCAAGAGGTTAAAAAATAGTGTGAAAATGCAGATCACTTTTATTCCATCCATCTTTAACTCCTTTGGTCCCTTCAGGGGATTTTTTTTCCACCTGATTCCCCTACCATGAGTCAGCTGTCTTTAGGATCACTTGTTGGGAACCTCAGGTGTAGCAGTGGGATTTTGGAGTTTGTGACTATTCATGCCAGGATGATTTTCCTCAGATGAGCAGGTTTAATTGGTTTCCAGATATAACAAGCAACTGCTAGGGATTGATTAGTCTTTCATTCAGTGGGTTTTTTCCCCTCAAAGCAAGGATTCAGAGTTTCTGGTGTTCAGAAAAGTTTGTTTCCATAGCAAGTACCATGTCCTAAGTTTGGATGTTTATTACTCATTCTGTAGTTTGGTTCCCATTAGTTGTGAGTGTGGATACACAATTCTTCAGAGAGGCATCAACTCAGAGAACAAACAATACAGAGTTGTAAAAGCCTTGTTAAAAACCAGAGAAGTTTCAGCACAAAAACTGAATGTTTTGGAAGAATAGGAGTGATTGAAGGTGGTGCTCTCAAAGCATTGCAAGTAATTGCAGTCCTGTTGTGTTGGAGTTATAGAGGCACTGCCTTTCTGCTTGGTTAAAATGAAGGGGACAAACATGCCAGCAGCTGGCAAATGGCACCAGAACAGCTGCCAACAAAACTGAGTAGCTACTCTCACAGCATCTTCCTGCTCTCCCTATGCTTGTGTTGTAGCCACAAGCCTTGAAGGCACTCAGTTTATTTTATATTCTGTCACTGTCTGTGACTTGACAGCATTAAAGTATCTTCATTCAAGTGAAGTGCGCATCAGCTCTGTTGTTTTCCAAGTATTTCAACAGGATTTGCTGGTGGTGATGATTGTGTATTTGTCTCTGTTTACATACATCACTATGATTTGCCTGTGCACCAAATGTTGCCCAGATGTTAAGACAGAAGAGAAGAGAAAGACCCTGGGGGGGAAATCCCAGTATCAACAGCAAGGCAAGGCCAGGGTTACACCCTGTCAAGAGGGGAAATTCAGCCTTTGGTAATAGTTGGCTGAGAACAGGAAGATGGGGAGTGTCACAGTGTTTTGGTAAGTGGCTTGGAATCTGCTTGTGTTTTAATAGTCTTATCACATTGCCACAAATACGTGATTCTGTAGCTGTTGTTCAGTTCTGCTTTTCCACTCAGACTGATGAGGCTGTTTGTATGCAAGGACTGAGTTCTTTGATCTTAGTTGTTTGCATTGCTCTCTATGTGCTTCAGCCAGCCAAGCACTCAGGCATTCTGCTTGCTTTCAGCACTTGAGTGTTTCCCTGGTAGTAACCAAGTCTTGAGATGCTTAACAGTTTGACCAGCACAGAATCACAGCCCTTCCTGCACCTGTGCCCAAGAAATGAGTTCTCAGATTGAGCACAGTCTGGGATCTGAGCTGATTAACAGTGTTTCATTAGCTGCGGTTCAGAGGTGCATTTTAGATTGTTACTTTGAGGAGGAAAAAATTCCAAAGCTTTCCTCATCCTGTATGACAAAAGGAAATGTTCATAGTAGGCTGACACTTTAGTGTTTGTTAATGGCAACCCTTGAAAGGAATAAAACCTTGGAAGAAAGACTGCTCTTAGATTTCTGTTAAAAAGAAAGAACATCCCAGTTGACAGAACTAAGTAAATAATGCCTTTCCCATAACAAATTCATAATTTTGTATTAGAGAAATCAGTTATGTTACTATAGTTTTTTGTGAACTTCAAAGAGCTGAGCAGAAAGGTAATGATCTTCTATTAATTCTGTAATTCTTCTATAAGCTGTGGCTTCTCTTCTGGATATTTACTTTTATTCCCTGCCCACACAACTTTCTTCATGGTGTATAAATGCTCTGCCTTGCTGGTTGCATATGTTTTGTTTTTTAAATGGATTGATTAGTGGGGTCTAGGAACAATGATAGGATTTTCTATATTAATATAATTTATAAAAGTAAATTTAAGCTACCTTCTTTGTTAGTGTATAAAAAAACAAATATTCCATATACTGGAAAATTTCTTTCCTAACCACTTTTCTTGCTTCACAAAAAAGTAGTTAGCAGGGAAATTGGTTCTGTAGAGCACTTAGGAATCTAGCTGGACACCTACCTGAAATGCCAGGCTGCCCATTTAAGTTTGAAGAATACACCTGACTTTTGGTGTGCTCTGTCAGTGCTTTCATCTCTTGGTAGTGGCAGTGCAGCCCCTCCTGCACCACATGCTTCAGAGAGAAGCATTAGTGCCAGTGTGCCCATGGCAGGGGGAGCTGCAGGGCTGCTTGAGGCCACTTCTCTGTCCAGTCTGGGAAGCCATTTCTACTCCTGAAAAGCCCTTTCAAATCCATACAGAACTGTCAGTTGAAAACTCATTGGTTTTCTCCACGTTCTGAGAACAAATATTGTGGGAGAACATTGGAACAAATAGAACTGCAGTGTTCGTGCAGCTGCATTTGGATATTATATGATGTCCTGGTAGAATCAGTCAGAGAGAGGGAATATGCTGTGTTTGTGTCTGTGCCACCAAGCCTTGGCAGGTGATTATTTCTGTGGCACCATGTGTGCTCAGAGAGCCCCAGCAGTTACAGAGGACACGGGTTGTGCTGGGTGATGGTGAGGTGTAATCAGTAGTTCCACATTTCATTTCAGGGCCTTGATTGAAGAGAAACCATGTGAGGAGGATGCCTGTGCCCTGGAAGCAGAAGGATGTGTTGGTTTAAACCTGCCAGCATGTTCCCCTGGGCTCTGGGGGGAGTGTGTGCCAGGACAGCTCACACAGGAGCTCAGGACAGGCACACCAGAAGATGGCAAAAAAGGAGTCTTTAAGGACTGGATGAGCTAAGGCCTCTGTGGAGTGACCCAAACAAGAGGGGTTATAAATTACAGACTGGGTACAAGGTATTCTGGGAAAGCTTTCAGTAAATATTTGGGCTTATGAGATCTATCCAGAAGGCAGAAGCTTAATCTGCAGAGTTTCTGGAACCTCTGTAACAGAGACATTAGTTTTGTGGCAGTGGAAGGAAGGAGGGGCTTTTCTAAGGACATCCTTTCTAGCCTTCTCCATCCTGCCTCTCTCCTGTACAATCACTATCCCATCTCAAAATGCAGAGTTGCTCTCTTTTGCCAAACCCTGCTGGACCAGCTTCACCTCCTGTGCTGCCTCCCTGTGAGTTCTTCACTCTGAGATGAATTTGACACAGTGCCTCACTGAGTAGTAAATTGGATATTAACTGTGCAAGCAGAAAAGTACTTAAAAATTACCTAATGTACCATGCAGTCAGCTGACAGACTGAGGGAATTCACATGGCTGGCTCAGCAAAGCACTTGGCCAAGTTTCCCTACAAAATTAGAGAGAAAACCTACCGCATCACACAGTTCATCATGGTCTTCACTGCAGACAGTTAATGTTGTGCAAACAACTGTGTGTCACCAAGGTACACTCAATTTTGGAATTGCATTTCTCTCTGAAAAATTATGTAAATTTTACTTGGGTTTACTCCAACTTGAAGAAGTTAATAGAACTTTTCAGTCATTTACCTTTTATTAGTGCACTGGACAAACTTTAATAATTTAGCTTTTAACAGAAAACAAAAAATGTGTTTCTGATGCAACTAAAAAATATATGTGTTAAGGACTTTCTAATTAAAAGATTTCCTGCCCAAAAATTTTAAGGCGTTCTTTTACAAGTTGCAAAAAACAATCTGGCAATGGCCTTTAACAGAAAAATACATTGATATTTAATGAAGTTTTTTTCAAATCTCTGTGTTCAAAAATGCAGAATGCCTGTAGTGTAATGCAAAACTATGTGTGTGCATTTGCTACAGTGCTGAAAAATGCCTGCACATCAGTAGGAAACAGCAGTGCTGCTTCATTTTTTCCCTATTTTTTGTAGATTCTTGTTCCTACAGAAGGTAGAGTTATGAGTAACATTTTTTTTGTCTGTGATGAATGTTACAGTTGCAATTCTCTTTTAATTCATATGCATTTTCCAGTTTGGTCCTTGCACAGTGTGTAGGAAGCTTCCTGAATTATTAATTTCTGTCTCTGTTTTTTTTCAGATTCTGCTATATGTTCTTATTTTTTTACGTTCCCTACAGAGACAATATACAATCAAAAGCAATACATTTATTTGTTTGAAACATATTTTTGATTGCTTTTGAAAAAAGACCAAAACGTTGTATTTAAATAATACCAAAATATCATCGAGTCCAAGTATTAATTATACTGGGCAATCAGGGAGATGCCCAGATTTGCTTGGCTCAGCCTCTGGGTAAGAGTGGGTGTTATTTGGTAGCTTGTACACACGGAGGCAGAGTGCAGAGTCAGCCAGGGCTGCTGTGGAGCTGCTGGGGCAGGGCAGGGGCAGTCGGTGTGGGCACCTGAGTCTCCAGGTGGGATTCACTCATGGAACTTTCTTGGGGCACCAAGGAAAGGTTGCCTCACGTGGCTTTTGTCACTTCAGTGGTGATGGTGGGGTTTTTTTAAGAGTGCTGGTGCAGAACTTCAAGACCTTCCACACAGAACAAATGTTTTCTCAGCTTCCCTTCAGGTTGTGTCCAGCTGGTTCTGAAGAGTGTGTCTCTTGGATGAGGAGCTGGGCTTATTCCACCCTCACACTCACCTTCTGCAGTGTCTGCTGCAGCTCAGAGCCAAGGTACTAATCAACAAGGCATGTTTGGGGAGGAGGAGACTTCTCTTCCAGAGGTAGCACCAACAGCAAGCCTGCCAAGTATCCTTGCAGTCCCTGCTGACGTGTGCTGACTCACAGCAGCAGGCTGGGAATGCAGGCATTTGTGCCAGCCCTTGGAACTGCTCAGGCACAGTCTGATTTAAACACTGCAGTGAGGAATTAAAAAGGCAGAAGGGAAAATCCTTTTTTACGTTCCTTCAACAGTTCCATGTGATATTTAGGCTTGTGAGATGGTGTTCCTGTTTTCCTCTGCAGATAACGCCTTATTTCAGTGAAAATACCTTTGTGCACACCCGTCCAAAGGAAGATTTTCACCCTCAGTTTCTGTGAAGGTGTTAAGTGTTCAGCCTGTAGTTAATTGCTCAGTGACCTAGCACTTCATCAACACTGCCTGAGCATGGCAGGGAATGAGCCAGATTTCTGTGTGCTGTCAGCAGGGTGGCTGTAGGAAAAGGGGCATCCTGAGCTTTATAGAGGGCTCTGCTTTCCCTCGTGTGTTTCCCCATGGCTGCCTGCTGTGGGGGACCCCTAGTTAACTAACACAGCTGAACTTTTGGGCTCATGAGTCACTTGTCCTTCAGCATTTCGTGCAGCCTCTCAGAGGGGAGTGAGGGAGGTGCTGACAGAGGAGCTACAATGCTTTTGTGACAGTATCAGCTCAGAACCCGAGCTGGGCCTGCAGGAGTGCCTTGGCTGGTCAGCAGCACACGAGCTGCATTACATCATGTCGTGCTGGCCACCTCGGGGTCATTAAGGGATTGGAGCAGCTGCTGTTGTGCATCTCTCCATCCACGTGATAAATAAACCTCGAGCATGTAGGCGAATGTGGAAAGTGCTGTCAGCCTTATTCCTGTGCTCCATTTGTAAAGTGCTTTGGAAGTAAAATGTTGTTTTTAGGACCAGCAGCATTAGCAGTTCTTCCTGTCTACGTAGAGTCATGATATTTTGTAAAGGGCAGAGAGCACTGCATTTTTGTCTTGTGGCTGGTGACTCCCCTTTCTCAGCCAGACTTGGCCTGTGCTTTTGCACACACCATTTCTGAGTAAGTGTTGGCTGGTTCACTTTTCTTGCTCATTCATGGTACGAGGCTGGGCTCTGGAACCCCATATCCCCCTCAACAATGTCCCCCTCTGCAGAACAGGATTACTTGCTGTTAGCATGATTTTGGAGTGCCAAGAGAGAACCCAGCCCAGGCCAAGTGAGACAACTGGGCTCATGAGGTTTGGCAAAACCATGCATAGGAACAGTACTGAAAAATGCAGTGTTGTTCTGCAATTAGTTAGTGCTGGTATGTTTGGCATAAATTCAGAGTTGCTCAGGATTTAATATTTGCATTTGTAATGAAGAGGAGATACATGTGTTCATCGGAATCACTTTTTTCTGCACAGTTCTTGGCATGGTCACCCCTCACACACAGGCCTGCTGAGCTCTCAGTCATTATGCTGTTCTTTAATGGGGAAAGTAGGATTTTGGTGGTCTTTGCAAGGCCCACAGCTGCAGGTGGTCTCATCGTGTCTGTCAAAATCTGACCTTGGTGCTGCTGTTGGCAGAAAGCATCCCACCAGTTATGCTTTTATGTGAGCTCAGTTTCAATCATAAATTGACTGATTGATTTTTGCTTTTATTGTGTCTTCTAAAAGCCAGGTTAAAAATAAGGAAAGGTGCCATTGGATATTTTAGTAGGAATTCACCATTAGTTCATTCTATTCTTTCAAGCTGTTGGGGCTGCTTAGAGCTGTTCTGCGTTATAGAGGAGGATCACAGAGATATTTGTCTCCCTTATCCTATGATTTTCTGGAGTCTTATAATAAGACAACTGCCCTGTATTCCACAGATAAGAGCATCTGCTCTTCAGATTGATGACATGTCATTATCTTTAGGCATTGGGACAAGACAGTGCCTCTTTTCTTAGAAAATAAGTGATCACTGGCACATAAAAGATTGCCAGAAAAGAAGATCTTCCCCTGTTCCAACTGAGGGGGCCCCACAGTTGATCTTACACAGATTTGGGTCAGGGAAGTAGAGTGTGGGGGGTTGGTAATCTACATCACACAAATCTGAATTTTAGGAGGATGGAAAAGATTTTGCACATTTGAACTTGGAACTTTTTCATGGAGGTTTCACTGAGTCAATATAGTGGTTGGAAAACAGTGCCTGCTTTTATAATACAGAAGGGTAGCTATTTCTAGAGCCTCACTGTTATTTAGAAGTGATGCTTAAATAAGACAAAAATATTCCCCGAATAGATAAAAGACTAAATGTTTCTCTAAAATTGCAATAACATTCATCATCTTTTTTTCTCCCTAATCTGTTTTACTAGACTGTTTTGAGGATTGTGGTCCTTGGCATATGGGATTACATTGAAAACAAAATAGAGGTAAGCCCTCTCACTCTTGGTACTGTTTGCCAGGCAGACCCAGTTAGACTATGAAGAACTGTTTTGCGTGGCTTTGTTACCAACCCAATGCAATACAAAGTCTTCTAAGGTAGATAAATACACACATTCTTCTCATGGTATGAATGTGTCACTGTGTGATGCAGTCCCTTTTCCTGTGAGAGGTCAGAAGTGTGCAGTATTTGAAGGTATTTTATGAAGGGCTGTTCTTGCTCTTTGAGTGTATTTATTTTGTTATTAGGGCTGTGCTAGTCTGATGGTGCTGCTACCCCCAGATAATGAGCAATATGAGTAAAAATTGTCATGTGAGTTGTGAATCCCCATTCCTGTAATCAAGTTGAAATTAGAACTGGTTGAAAAATCACATGTAGTTTTCTAATAGAAAATACTAGCTTGGTGAAACCCCCCTTCTTACTGGGAAATTGTTGTTAATTACATTGAATTATGATAAACACTCTAATTTTTACCCCAAATTAAAAAAGAGACAGAAAGTGCAAACTGTTGCAGAGACAGATAAGGAAATGCACGTGTTATGTGTTAACACCTCACCCCAGTCTGAGCAGAAATCTGGAGATCAGGAAAATTAAAAGCTCTGTCTTGATACTGTCCAATGAGTTAATACTGTACAGGATGTACCAGAAGAAAAACTGGGTGTTCTTGGAGCTTAAGCAAGTCTAGAGACTCGCACATTTTTGCAGTAAAGTTGTAAACTCCTTAACTTGTTTTGCTAAAAAACTGAGGTGAAACTTAAGTTGTTGATTTGGAGATTCTTATAATTAAGGCTAAATGCAGCAGTTTGTGATAATTCACTTGGTAGTTTGAAACAGAGTGATATTGTTTACTGCCCATCAATTGGCAGCAGTCAGAAGTGTTTCTTTTTAATACACTGAATTATTATGTACAATTCCAAATATGTATTGCTTATAAAAATCTATGTCCTGCCTCCCTACACAAACCATCAATCAGTGGTCTTTGGCAGCAGGGAAGGGTCTCAGTAGGAATGAGAACATGGCATTCTGTCCCACCCTGCTAGGCCAGTGTGGGACAAACACAGCTCTATTGCCAGTTTGTTCTGAAATGTATTTACTAGCTCATTTCTGTCTAATGGTTTGCACAACTGCTTTTTCTGATCTAATCCCAGTGTAACCAGTGTCATATAAATCATTCTGAATGGTCCCAGTTGTCAAAATCCTTGAAAACCCCTCTGCCCCATAAAAGTGAGAGCAGCCTGTTTGGATGCACAGCCATTCCCACACGTACTCAGGACATGGCCAAGAGCCATCATGTCTCTTTGCTCCATCTTTTTCTACTTGTCTTCTTGATCTCTTCATTTAGACAGCAAGATCTATGGGCAGGGACTCCATCCCTTTTTTTTGGATGACATTATGCCAAGTAACACGTAATAAATACCAATGCTGATAAAACTCTTTGGCTGTAATAGCATTTAGGCAATCACTTTTCCTTGGGGATTTTGGCCAAAGGTATTTCCAAATACGTTACTCTCTCCCTGTTCTGCCACCACGGTTTATCTCTCCTCACCTCATAAAAAGCACTGAGGAATTCTGTTGTGCTACCTAAAAAGGATGCAGCCTTGAGGCTTGGCCACCTCATATCCCTTTCAAATATGTACCATAATTGCATTTCTCTTGGGAAAAGAGGGAGTCCTTCGAGGTTCCAAGAAGGAAGGGCAGGGATACGATTTTTAAGGAAGGGTTTAAAAACCTGACTTCTCTCTAGGTGTTTGATGGTGCTGTCATAATCTTGTCCTTGGCACCAATGGTGGCCTCAACAGTGGCTAATGGCCCCAGCAGCCCGTGGGATGCCATCAGCCTTATCATCACCCTGAGGATATGGAGAGTGAAGAGGATCATTGATGGTGAGTGGTGGCTCAGGTCGTGACTCCAAGCTTTACCTGGCAGGCTGGGAAAAAAAGAGATTTTAAAAATAGAGAAAGGTTACTTCCCACCACTGTTTCTACCATTCTCCTTTCTCTTACATTTCACTAGCCCTGAACAGAAGAAAATTAGGAGAGTCGGTCTCGAGATGATGGCTGTATCTCCTGCTCCCTAGGAGCCTTTGTAATTCATTGGTTAGGTACCATCACATCTCCTGTCCTGCAGAGTCAATGCCCTGACCTGCTTCGTGTCTCTTACCACCAAATGTCATTCCCAATTCTGCAAAGTAATTGCTTCCAGTCTGTTTTTCTGGTGTTTGCTGCATCCTCCCCATAACCATACAGCCAACTCTGTCTTGGGGCTTTCTTTTCCAAGTTCTTGGTAGTAATACAAGTTTTATGTCAGATTCCAGGAACATTTTCTTGCTGGGGGGGTTCCCTGCCAAAGGTGCTCTCTGCACTGCTGGTGTGTAGGTAGAGGTGTTTTGCATAGATCTCTGTGGGGAAGCACCAGGAGAGATGAAAAAGCCCCAGCAAGTCAAGGTTTCAGAGAGCAGAGCCTGTGGCTGTGCCTGGGAGCAAGGATTTTAGTGTAGGCTACTGGGTGCTCAGCAGTTTGAGGCATTTCAGGGAAAAGAGGTGGAAAAGGGATAAATGAAGGGTCACTTTGCTCGTGTGTGAAGTCTAGAGTCAAGTTGTTATTTTTGATTGAAATGCCCAGGAAACTCTGTATTCAGAGTTGAGGAAAGGTCATAGCCCTCTGATTGAAGTGTACTAGAAAAGTAACTTCAGAAAACATCAAAAATTGCAGTATGTATTGAACAGCTTTTCTGATCAGTCTGAGTTTCCATAGTTATGACAGGAGCAGAATTTCTAGAAGCATTTACAGGACCTGCTGAAAATTGGACAGTTGCTTGAAAATAGAAGATAAATGCCTTTTTTGTTTTTTAAAAATATCCTTCTTAGTCTGCTGTTTCCATTAAGGACTTACTTCTTACCACAGAGTCTAGGAATTAAATGCTGTGAGCTCTGGAATAGTTATTTTCCTGAGGGAGCCATGCTATTCAGGTTTAGAGGGGATGGGCCTTGACTCTAAACAGAAAATCCTCCTACCCAACAATTCAGGAAGTCTGTGGAAAACACTGGGGAAAATCTGTGCCACAGAAGCTGGGGAGAGCATGCAGCATATGTTTCAGCTCAGCCAGGCTGAGGGTGATCTGACCAAGCAAGACCTACACCTTGCATTTCCCATGTTACAAATCTTCCCCTGAAAAAAAGTACCCTAGTGTTGTTTCTATTAGAAATACTGTAGTTCTCTAGATGCAAGGGGAAAGGGTGATGTTTTTTGTCCTGTAAAGGTCTTCTGTCTGATAAAAAACCAAATCACAGCTGGGTTGCTTTAAGTGTTATTTGTGTTTTCCAGCATATGTCCTTCCAGTGAAAGTGGAGATGGAGATGATGATTCAGCAATATGAGAAGGCAAAGGTTATTCAAGATGAGCAGCTGGAAAGACTAACCCAGATCTGCCAAGAACAAGGGGTAAAGTTCAGTTATGTCTTTATTTACACACAGCTTGTCAAGGCAAATCAAACAGTTCATGTACTGCTGGTTTGAGAAGGACCACTGGGACTTGTATTGTTGGGTGACAGGTCTCAGTGCTCAGGAGCCAGGATATTGTCAGTGTGGTGTTTGTCAGGCAGCAGTGGCAGCCTCTGCTGCTGGGCTTGTGCTTTTTAAGGTGAGGAAAACAAATATGAGGAACAGAAAACTGCTGGTTCCAGTGTGAAATTTATTGCATTAGTGCAGCTAGCTTGATACAGCACTGAGAACATGAGGAAGTTGCTGTCATCGTTGGAGACTGCTGCTGTATTAAAGCTGTATTCCTAGGAAAAGTATATGAAATCTACTGGAAAACTAATGAGTCTCCCTGCTTTAAATGCAGAAGGCAGCTTCCCTGTAGGTCAGTCAGAGACTCTTGGCAGGCTCAAAATGTTGCAAGAGAAGCTTCTAGTTCCTGGAAGCAAGTCAAGATTTAAGACTCTTCCCAGGCCCCCAAATGTTCAGTGATTCAGTCATGAGGTAAGAGAAAGTGAAGCTTAAAATATCTCAGATGAATGTGTTTATGTGAAAGAGGTGTAAAACCATGGTTTGGGCAAGGAGCCAGAAGTTCTTGCAGTTTGTCTCATGCAAATGAGTTCTTGACTAACTTGCTTTAAAGTAGAAACCTGGGATAGATGTTGAGGCTTGGGGGAAGGAGCATTCAGGTGACATCAACCTACAACAGAATAATCAGTCCCACAGGTGATTTACTTCTTGTTTCAGTTGTAAAGGTAACTAGGAGATGTCCAAATAAATCCTGGAGATTTCTAGCTTCAGCTCCTATTCCTGGCTTGTGGTAGGCACCTTTCAAATACAAAACGAGGAGACCTATAAAACTGAATGGCTCAATCAGTCAAAAAATTGAAGAGCCTGTGCAGACAGGAGAGACAACTTGTCCCAGAACAGACTAACTGCCCAAAGAGGTGCATAATCTGAAGCAGGGGTTAAGTGTCTCTGTTTTACTAGAGAACCTAAAATTTCGTGTTAAATCATCAGTATTTAGGTCCCCAACTGGCTTTTTAGATTTAGTTCTAGGTCTCCTGAATCTCAGCCTAGGATTCTGCAATGAACTCTTGGTGGTGGTGAGCTGCTGTGTCTGTGTAATGAACTAGGAAGACATACTGACATTATGTCATTTTTGAGTCTTTTCACATGAACCATTACAAATTTCTAAACCTTAGACTTGGCAAAATTGCCAAAAATTAAGTTACTTCCAACTATGTAAGTGTCTTCGGTGGCAGAACTGTAGTTCTCTACATAGGCACCTTTGCACAGTGGTATTTAGTGATTCAGAGCTCTGTCATGGTTGTGAAATTATGAGGTAAATACCATATTTTACAGAGGAGGAATTCTCCTTTGGCCTATTTCTTAAGTCCCAATGCAGTGTGTTATGTCTCTCAGGCCATACTAAAGTTCTTTACAATGATAAATTTTAAAACATCCACTTTTAGGAACTGTGTTGTGCAGCCCAGCCAGGTAACACTCTCAATCTCTAAACAATTTTTGGTATTATTATTTCTTAGTCTTTGGGTAAAGGTGGACTCATTATCCCAGGTGGGAGCAGCTCCTGCTGCTCTCCATTCCAAGCCTGGTTTGCCAAATGTCTGAGCAGAGTAGCCCTAATCCAAGCTCTGATGGTTACAACCTGCACATCAAACACAAAGAAATACTGCACTGAGGGAGGAGTAAATCTGAGAAAACAGAGCAGGTTCTCTTGTAGCTTTCAAGTGTCATCAGCTACAGAAAAATATGATCTATAGAAAAATGACAGCATTCTAATCCCTCTTACTGGCCTGACTGGCTGCCAAACAAATGTCTCAGCTGTATAATATCAGGTAAATGTACTAATTTGCTACAGTTAGCAACATAAGACATTGACACAAATACTGACTCCTCTATTTGTAAATTATTAGCTTCATAATTCAGTCAAGAACAAGTTGTCAGCATTATAATATCCACATTAACATTGCGTAGAGCATCTGATGGGAAAATATGGCTCCTAATGGTATTTAATGTCTAAAATTCTGCCAAGATTTTGCTTTTTCCTTTGATCACCTTTCCTGACCTTTTTAAAGGATTGCTTTTTCGTGGAGTTTTAAGTGTGCTTGTGTGCATCCAGCAGTGGATGTAGATAGTGATTCACCCTGGGGCTGCTTCTTTGTGACCACACTGATGATTTTGATTTGCATTTCTTCAGTAATTACAGGTGGGACTGAGAACATTCCTGTTAGAAAGATTTCCCAGCTCAGTTTCTTACTGCTTTGCCACTGGTCAGTGATTAGAATTCCCATGGGCTGGCATCTTCTGCAGATGAAATGATTTTGAAAGTGTCAGGCAAAATATTCATAATTTCTTTAAAGGAATTGGGGAAAACAGCCTGTTTTGTTTGGGATTTAAAACAAAGTGATCGGTGTCCAGGTCCTTCAAGAAGTATCCATGCTGTTTTGAAGCTGGTACTTAACACTAGAAAGGCAAAAATGGAGTTTCTCCTTTGAAAATTCAAAGCAGGAAAGATACAACCTCCCTTCATCTTTTTGAATTCTCTTTCTTTTGTCAGTTGTATTTTTTTGTGACCAGTGGTGGGATATCACAACTATAAAGTACGTTTTCATTCCTGACATTGGAGATGTACTTTTGCAAACGTGAAAACTGTTTCCAGATGTGGATTTTTGGCTAGCCATACATCTGAAAACCAGAATATATTTTATAGAGTATAGTTGCACAGACCACCACTTTGTTCTCTGCAGTACCCCACTGCAACTGTTTGGATAGTTTGCTGCTTTATTTATTCTCCATTAGCCTAAAAAGGGGTCATTAGAGAGGAGTGGAGCATGAGGGCAGTGAAGGCAGAAGGTACTGAAAGGGATGAGATGGATGTACAGGAGTTCACAAAACATGAGAAACATTAGCAACCACAGTAACAGAGGTTTCTAAAAATGAGCAAAGGTAAAAGGAAAAGAAGTGTCACTGCAGTCACTATCAAAAATATGCAGAGTATATTGCAGGTGGCGTTGTTGTATCAGAATAACTTAAGTTGCAAAACAAAATTCTGAAGTTTCATGTATTACAAATTGCAGTCAAGGAAGATTGAGTTTTTTCCTTTGGAATCACCTATAGAGGAATGTTCATTTCTGATCATACATTCTACTTACTTGGTCTTTTCTGCTTAACTTTCCTAAGAGTAATTCAGCTGAGCCCGGTCCTGCCAAGGCTCAGTGTTCAGCCTTATCACTAGAGCTCCTTTTCTGTTGGCTCCTATAGAATTGGGTTTTTCATCATTCTTAAAGCTGCAACAACTATGGAAGCTGTAATTTCTTTTTTTGTCTTGGAATATAATTTGTACAACAGCTGCTAGTTTAATGACAGGGCTATTTAGCTGGTAAAATTACCTATCGGAGAAATAACTTATGTTATCCTTTTGCAATAATTTTAATTTATTTCTAACTACCAGTCATTTTCTTGGTGGATGGAAGGCAGCCAAGGTCATCCCGTGTTTCATTCTGCCCATAAATCATTAGTTTGCAACTGTCTCCTGATTTTTATTGTTACCAACAATGGCTAAACTAATGGAAATAAACATTGGATTGTATCCCAGTGGCAGATGAGTTTTAGGGCAGGGCATTCTGTACAGACAGCACTAATAGAATTGAGCAGAGTTATTGCTCCTGCATTAGACACAAGTAAGCTTCTGGCTAAAATGTTCATTGATCTCTCTGAAACTATGTCAATCATATTCTGTTTCTAGACCATTAAAGGGAAGTAGTGTATGATTCACTGCTAAGTCCCTGTAAAATATCAGCTAGGATGGGTGGCACACTTTGTGAAAGCAGGCATGTAAACTGAGATGTTATCTAGAGCTCTGGGTAGGTCTGTCAATTTACCTGCTGAGGAGTAGTCACTTAAGGCATTATTGGAGTGAGGAAGTGCACAGGAGTGCCCCATAATTCTTTCTGGTTTGTTCCCTGACAAGGTATTGCCAAGTTTGTGTTACAAGAGGACATGTGACAGATTTTGAAAATGGTAAATTTAGAGTTACCATTGATGAACTTTCTCTTCATGCCTGACATGCCTGACTCATTCCTGTATGAGATGGTCTGTATCTCCCTTTTTCTTGGTAATAGGTAGATTTTCACATCAGCCACATGTATTACACCTTTATTACTGTTCTCAGCTGCCTCGTGCCAGGGTGTACCCAGTCTATTCCCAGAGGTGCACAGTGACAGCACACAAGTGTGGAATGTGCAGAATTCCTATTAAATATAAGAACAAACATTTTCATTATAAGAATGGTCAAGCACTGGAGCAGATTGTCAGGGAGGTTGTGCTATGCACACACAACCTTAGAGATAGTCAAAATCTGAGGGGACAGGCTTTTAGGAAGCAGAGCTAAAAGGGCTTGATGGACTAGATGACCCTCACAGGTCCATTTCAGTTGAGATTATGCTGTGATTCTATGAAGTTTTCAAATGCATTTTTTCCATTGCAAAGTGTGTTGGAACTTACTGATAAATACCCACCAGAAGCTACCAAAGTATATGTAGTTAAAGATGATTAATGTCACAGGTATCCAGATAAATAAAGTCAAGAGAAGCATTGCTGTCTTTGTAATTGTCATGAGTCAGGAGGGATTTACCTTTTCTCCTTGATCCCAGCAAGTTATCTTCCCCACAACAACATTCTTTGCTCACTGGCTCTCTCTGAGATTTACCAGGTTCTTACACAGAGGTAATACCTACGAGTAAATCTTAATTTAAACAAATCAAAGCACGTATATAAGCCTTTATTACTTTTTTTAATTACTTTTTCCTCTTGTGATATGCATAATATGCATCCCACCTTATAGGCTGAGGAAAGGATGGTCCACCTGAAAATACAAACCACTGTTTCCCAGTCCAGCCCTCCTGCAGGACTCAGGTGTACACTTAGATAGCTACAGCAGCTCCTACTGCAGATAGAAATTCATGTGTTTAACTTGACCCAGAATTTTTACTTTAAAAGACTGTTATATTTTATACCTTTCAATGATTTATTTAAGCTGCCCTGGACTGCCTGACATGCAGGCAGAGCAATCTCATTAGCTCTTTTACAGATTAGAACTGCCTGAGGTCAGTGTTCAATATAATGTTCAATAGATATAAGCACCTACAACCTAATTTGCTCATGCAGCTCTCACTGCATTTCGCCTGTAAGGACTTAACCTTTGTTTGTAAGGGATTGGTTGTAGTGGCTAAAACTGTATTCCAGCTTCTGCAAGATCTTGGGATAATTGTTAAGAAACAATTAATATCAAACTGACCTCTTGACTAGATCCATGCCTTTTATGAATCAAAAATCTGTTTCTTAACTTTTCCTAGATGTTTTATTGAATGTCCTTCCATTTTATTAAATCAATCTTTGTGATAAGTGGTGATTTTCCATTTCTTTGAGTCCTATTTTGAACATGCTACAGACTTGAGATTCGGAGTTGCATTTGGAAGCAGTATATGGCAGTGGGTTTTGGCTCTGACTTACACTCTGTGCCCATAACAGAGTTCTGGTTCTGCATCTCTGTGGGACACATTGTATGGAGCACTTTGCATCAGGGACAGTCAATGTGGGAGTGAGACAAACACCATTCCTACAATGAATACCCTCTTTGTCAATAAAAAAATGACAGTTACACACACACAGGGCTTGTGGGCAACATCAGACTCTGCTGTTATCCTGGAACATGGGTGTGCCATTAGTCACCTTGCACTTGATGCAGAGCACTAGGCTGCTTTATTGTGACCAGGAATTCTCATACCTGCTCCTGACAGTCTCCTATCAAGTTCTGGATTCAGAACCAGCTGAACTAACTCAATGTTCAGAGCTGAAAATGAGACAAGCACAAGGGTGGGTTGTTGGCAGCTCAGGAACAGAGGGGTCACGTTTCACTGAAACAGCTGCAAGTCCTGCATCCACTTGTCATTCTCAGCAGTGCATCAGCCAAGGTGTCAGGCCTGGCTCCCAGTGCCTGTGACACGGTGACATTACAGCCTGGCTCCCACTTGGGCCAAGTATTCCAGCCTGGGTCCCAGTGTCCCTGTCAGTGTGACATGAGAGCCATTGGTCCAGGTGTCACAGTGTGACCTTAGTGCCCAGATCCCACTGTCACTGTCAGGGTGACGTTAGTGCCCGATCCTGGTGTCTCTGTCAGGGTGACAGTGCCCAGTGCCTGTGTCTCTGTGAGGGTGACAGTACCAGATCCCAGTGTCTCTGTCAGGGTGACGGTGCCCAGATCCCAGTGTCTGTCAGGGTGACAGTGCCCAGATCCCAGTGTCTGTCAGGGTGACGGTGCCCAGATCCCAGTGCCTCTGTGAGGGTGACGGTGCCCAGATGCCAGTGTCTCTGTCAGGGTGACGGTGCCCGGATCCCAGTGTCTGTCAGGGTGACAGTGCCCAGATCCCAGTGTCTGTCAGGGTGACGGTGCCCAGATCCCAGTGTCTCTGTCAGGGTGGCGGTGCCCAGATCCCAGTGTCTCTGTCAGGGTGACGGTGCCCAGATCCCAGTGTCTCTGTCAGGGTGACGGTGCCCAGATCCCAGTGTCTGTCAGGGTGACAGTGCCCAGATCCCAGTGTCTGTCAGGGTGACGGTGCCCAGATGCCAGTGTCTCTGTCAGGGTGACGGTGCCCAGATCCCAGTGTCTCTGTCAGGGTGGCGGTGCCCAGATCCCAGTGTCTCTGTCAGGGTGGCGGTGCCCGGATCCCAGTGCCTCTGTCAGGGTGGCGGTGCCCAGATCCCAGTGTCTCTGTGAGGGTGACCGTGCCCGGATCCCAGTGCCTCTGTCAGGGTGGCGGTGCCCGGTGCCCGCCGGTCCCTGCAGTCCCCGCTGCCCTCGCTGGGTGGCAGCAGAGCCCGCCCCGCGTCCTCTCGCAGGGAAGGATGAACAGAGCCGGGATAAACGATAAAACTGATCCTGTCTGCTGGTAAAAACTGCCCTGGGATCGGGCAGGGAGATCTGGGCAGCTGCCAATAACCTGGGATATTTGGCTTTATCCACTGGAACGTGTGAGTGGGCAGGATGGGTCTGGTTCTTCCCCGTTCCTGCTGCAGGCTCCGGGTGTCACCTCCTGTGCTTCCCTTGCACATCATGCAGAGATGCCCTTCAAGCGTTTGATTGTCAACCATGTTCACCCAATTTTTGTAAATGTCTATGCTCCTTAAATGGGTTGTGATGCAGAAATACAGTTACTAAGCTGATTTCTTGTCTTCCATGAAAATAGGAAATCATATCCTGCCTGTAGGCCAGAATTAAGCATTTTAGTAGCAATATTCCTTTTTCTGACACACAGAAATGTTTTGGAAGGGTGAAATGTGAAATGTAGAAAACCTGAAAGGATGCCTTATTCTTACTGCCTTTTAGTTTGAGCTAGACAACATTTAAAACAAAACTGCAGATTCATTTTTTGCCTATCATGTTTGACTGCATTTCTTCCATTAAACCAAGAGAGTGCCTGAAAGAGTTCCCCTTGAAGGTGGAATGTAACATATTTTATGACTCCTTGGTTTTTTCAAGTCAAGGCTAAAAGCTGAAATTCCCTGTGCTCATGCTGACAACCCTGTGTATGGAATGAGCACCTTAAGCCTCAGGGAGCTTTGGGCTGGCTGGGAACAGAGTCAGCAGGACCAGTTTGCTACTTCTTCCTGGCTAACAGGAAAAACCCACCAGAAGGGACCTGCCATGGAGGTTTCATTGCAGGAAATCAAGGGGCAGGGCTGTATTTTGTCATTTACTGATTCCACCTGACTCCTGACTGTCACTGCCAGAAAAACCTTTTGTTAAGAGCAATGAGCATTTCATGCAGCCTGCTGTTTGCATCTTCCAGACCTCTGTCCACTGATAGAAAGATGGAGGAAAAGCTGTATGTTTTGTTAGATCCCTGTATTGGGTGGTTTGACTGTGACCTGGAAAGTTTGAACCGCCCCTTTGCTTTCTAGATGTGAGTTTTGCAATGGGCCTTCCAGTTGTAGTTTCTTCCCACGTGCTCTGGAAAGCAGACAGTCTCCAGGTGGGCAAACTGGAATCCCTTTTACTTTCCAAAATCTTTGGAAACTCCTGTTCTCCCTGTAGTTGCTTACAGAGCTTGGAGCAGCTGCTGGTGCTCTGCAGTGTGGGTGGGTCTGCTGGTGGGTTCCAAAATCTGCAGCAGAGTAGATTGGAGTCAGCACCTGAGAGGCGAGAGCCAGGACCAGCTCATTTAGCCTGAGTGCTGTTGCACACCAGTTTCCAGGCATGGAGGTGCTAATCCTGTCTGTGCTGTAAATGCACAGTGGCAGGTGCAGCTGCATGTTCTGCAAGGGATCTTCAGGCCCTGGACTGGAGGGGGCCCAGCAATGCTGAATTTCAAATGCCTGAGCCTGTTACTCACTTCATTGGCTTTTCCCTCTCAGGTTCTCTATAATTAGACATGACTTGGTCACTGCTGTACTACTGATCTTGAAAAGAGTTCAGAAAAGAGAAACTGCCTTGTAGCCCCATAGCTGTTCTGCATGGCAGAGGGGATTTTGGAGTCATTATCTAAGGGTTTAAAGGCTCTGCCACCTCTCCAGAAAAATGGTTTTCCTTCTTGTGTTGTGGAAGATGTGTGGCTGTCAAGCACAACAGAAGTATGCTGTGTCCATCAATCAGATTGTACCTGGTGGCTTCTGTCTTTGTCAGCTGTCTGCTTTGTAACACAGTTGTGAGGCAAAGCCCCTCCTCATTGCAGAAAGTCTTTAACTGCTGTTGGTCAAATATTTGAGAGGACTGGTCATGAAAATGGTAACCTTCCCTGGTGATTCCTGCAGACTGTTGAGTACAGAAGATTTCAACACAGAAGAGGGCTGTGGCATCCCCCCTCTTGCCCAGTTGGTGAGGGAGGACCATTCTGGGTGCTGCTCAGAATATAAACCCTCCCCTGAAACCCTCGTTACAAAGTCTAGCAGGTTAGAGATATTTGTCATGAATCTAAATGCCTATGAAGAGTGGTCTTTTTCTATGAAGGTTATATGTGGTTTGGCAGTTTGATTCATCAAAAATTGTCCAAAATCTTATCCTCAGGATGCAGTTGTACAAAATAGGAGACCAGCGTGAGGCAGTCATTTAGATTGTGTGAGCAATCATCCAGCTCACGTGGGCTCTGGGAGAGCAGCAGCAGCTTGGGCTCACATCCTGGCTCAACCACACTGTATTTGTTTTACCAGACTGTAGTGGTTTAGTGATAAAATGAGTAATAGGTCCCCAACTGCAGAATATAAAACTTCTGGCCATGTGCATATGACATAAGTATGTGGTGTTTTTTTTCCTCTAGTTTGAAATCAGGCAGCTGAGGGCCCACCTTGCTCAGCAGGATTTGGACCTGGCTGCAGAGAGAGAGGCTGCCCTGCAGGTCCCACACGTTCTGAACAAACAGAGCAGCAAGAGGTACAAGGTGGTGGCAACTGAAGATTCAGACGACGAAGCCACCGAGAACATCACTGAGCTGCGACCCCCCCGAGGTGAGTGCTGCACAGCTGATCCCTTACAGGGAGCTACTGAGCCCACTAAATACCTCCACTCTGGCAGGGAATTGATTGCTTCCCTAGAGACTGCAGTTTCCCAGTTCTACAAAGAGGCTGCATCTGCTCCGAAGGGGCAGGAGCTGTTGTACTTGTGAGCAGATTCTAATCAGAGCCAAAGAAATGACTTGGGAAGAAAATGACTGTGATGTACCTTCCCAGTGTCCTCATGATTAGATCCATCAAACACTAAAGAAGCAGCAGCCAAATGAGAATTGGCCAAAGCACAATCAGTCAGAGGTAAAAGCAGGGAAATTGAGAAGAACATTGAAAAACAGTTTTGGTCTGTGGCCACTTGCATTTCTGTGGTTTGGAGAGGATCCAGGCAGTGGGGTTTGCCTTGCCTGGAGGCTATGCTGTCACCAGGCTGCTTAAAACTATCAGTTTTGGCCAGGGCAGCTCTGATGCCAGGAGAAGGAGGGATGTGTAGCCCTCTTGCTTGGGTGCCTGAGGGCCACAGGGCTGTGGTGAGGAGCAGTCTGTTGCCTGTAGGTATCTCTTGAGCAGGTGTGTGGTTCAGGGGGATATCTACAGTTCTATTTCCTTGGATCAGTTTTGATTATGTAAGTATTAGACCTAAAGTTTTTTCTGGAAAAGACATGGCTCTTTTTCCTGTAATTCCTCCAGCCCTTACAATGGAGGGTAGAAATGTGTCCTGGTTTCTGTAACATTTGATGTAATATTTCAGAGGAGACCACACTTCCTACCTTAGTGGTATGTTAGTCTTCCTTGGACATCTTAACTTGATTATTTTGGTAGATGAGCAGTATGTGAATATATTGGAATTAGAGGTTTGGATGGTATCTTTATGTTGGTCAAACTCCTTAGAATTCAAGGCACAGATACTTTAATCAAAAACTAAGAGAAAAGGCTCACCAGACATTTTCAAATTATAATCTTTCCCTTTCTCTGCAGAGTAATGAAAGCATGTAGAAATTGTTTTGTTTTTTTTCCTCTTTATAATATCTAAGCACTAACCACAGTGAAGCCATTAATTATTCCTGATATGAAATTGTATTTAAAAGCAGACAGTTGAGCAGGCTGCCCCCTAAAATGCATTTCCCCCTTTTTTGTAGTATTTCAGAGGTTTTCCCAGTGGATATATTATAATTTATGCATGTGTTCCTTGAGGGTTACATTTGGAACTGAAGATTGTTGCTCACATTATAAGGAGGTTTGCTGAAATTTTAGTGCTGTGAAGATTATCTAAAAATTCTTCTGTCCAAGGTATTCATTCCAACATCCAGGTTAACATGATTACTCATTATTTGTAAAATGCTGCCCACACTTGGGCAATGTAGACAAAAAAACACAAAGTAGACACAATCTTCAGGATTGATTTCTGCATTTAGTTGGGTTATGTGATTGGAGAGATTCATGCTTTTCACTGCAAAAAGACATTCAGCAAATAAGAAAACATGCATTACTTCACATACTGGATAATGTGCAGTTATGTTATATTTGAACATTGATACTGAGTATGCAGAATTCATTTCTGAGTCCCAGAAATCATTTAAAAGTGTGTTGTATCAAATATTATATACAGAGTCTTTGTAGATGCAATGAGTGCTTGTCTTCAGAACCTGAATTAGGGTCTATTTTAACAATTTGAACTGGTTTATGTTGAATGAGGCAGGAGTTGGACAAAAAAACTTCCCAGTGTTTTACAGCAGTGGACAGCAGTGTGTGGTACTCTGCCATCACACTGGGCTGCCAGCAAGGGGCCCAATTCTGCATGAGAACCCACACACTCAGCAGTAGTGTCCAGTGCTTTGGGTCACAGTCACAGGCAGTTGAGATGGAGGATTCTTTATGTAATTTCCTGGATTATTTTGTGAAGAAAAATGCAGTAAGCTACCAAGACACTGAATCCTGTGCTAGCAGTGTTGGCTTAGAGATTGCTTCTGTCTAACTTCAAAACCTCACCTCACAGCTTGAGAAGGCTCCTCTGTGGAGGGAGGACCATGAACCAGCCTTGCCTCACTCTTCCCCCCCATCTCAGCTGGGACTTTCTTCTCCAGCTCTCCCAGCACCAGCTTTGACTCCCAGTAATATGCTGGCAGCATCTTTCAGCATCATCCCTTTGCCATGCTGCCAGGATCATCTTCATCCGCACCAGAGCCATTCTGACCAATGCCTGTGGTGTGTGGGATGGAGAATAGCACAGCTCTGGCTGAAGGTGCACTGTGTGGGAAGGGAATCTCCAGTTGGTGTAGGATCTTCCATCTCCCCACCTGCTGAGGCATGTGAAATACTCCTGAGAGATGGCTCTGCAGAGCACACACCATCAGGGCAGTTCCTGTACCCTCCCACTTCTCCTGTTACACTGGCTGGGCTCTCTTCAGGGCTTTCCACACCACTTGCTCTGCCCGGGACTTCAGCCACCAATGTTTTAACTCCTGACTTTTGGGTCAAGGGTTATATTTTGCAAGTTCTCCTCTGTGTCAAACCACATTAGGGATCGCTTTGCATCCATTTTCTCTAAGCTGTGTTTTTCCTCCTTAAAGGATTTCAGAGTGATGGTAGCAGTTAATAATTCTGTGTGCCACATGGCACTTGTGAGCTTTGAAACATATCTGCAGTGTCCTATCGCACTGACCAGTTAAAGGAGTAATAAGGGACCAGGTCACTAATACTGTCAAAAAAAAAGGCAACAGCTCAAAGCCAGGATTCAGCTCTTTGGCTGAACAGGCTCTGATGTGCTATTCCTTTATGCTTTGGCAGAACATTAGCCCTACATATAACACCTGAGGCTAGGGGATGGACTGGAATGCACATGTTTATGCCAAACTCAACTTTGTCAGCCTTCAAAAAAAGCACTGTCTTCAGAGAGCTCTGAATTCTGCCAAACCAGCAAGCTTAAGTTGGCTAGAGAATATACTGCATGAGAAAATGGGATATTCCATCTCAGGCTAATCTTATTTCCCCCATCTCTATTGAACAATGGAAACATTCAGTGCAGAATACTTCACCATGAAGGGCTTATGGAATAAGAAAGCATTGAGACTTTTTAATCATTTCCCTACCTGTAAGTTTTATGGGATAGTGCATAAGTTAAAGCTCCTCAGGGGCAGCTGTAGCTTGTTCTCTGGTATTTACACTGGATTTTATGCAACCATTTACTGCAGCATTCAGTGAAGCAAGTCAGGTAACCCGGTGTCACATGGTACATGCAGCACCTTAGGGAATTTGTAGACACACGCTGTGACCTGCCCCAGGAGAGCTGTGCTGGCTGATTTGGGAGCTTCCAGTGCCTGTTTTCACCCACCTTTGCCTTCTGCAGATCTCTCACTCTTTGTGTCTGAAGTGCTTTAATTGCAGGTATGAGACTGGGAGAAGCAAGAGCTCGTTGTCAGATGGACAGTGGGCTCTGAAAGTCTCCCATAACTCCCCAGCTAACATTTCATGCCTCCTTTTGAAGGCCCACTTCTTGAGGCTGTACAGCTGCAAGATGTCTGTGGCCTGGTCAGTCTGTGCTGATTCTGTGAACAGTGGGCTGAGTGCTGTTTCCCCAGAGCAGTTCACCAGGAAACCTCCAGACATAGTAGAAATAACTCCATGGAAGATGTATGGATATAGGGTATTTCCTAATTAATTTGGTTAAGAAGCAGGAATTTTGTTTCACCTTTACCTTGCCCTGAATTGAGAGGTTTTTTCTCTGGCCAAAAAATTGATTTCCAGAGCAGACAAACAGGAAGGCTGAAACAAAGGGTACCAGTATCAACACTAGGAAACAGAGACCCCAGAGAAGGGCAGGGCTTGAGGAGCTGCAGAGCCAGGGCAGAGCCCTGATGTTTGCTGCACTTTACCTTCCCTGCCTGGGTTTGTGAAGAGCGTGGGCTGAGAGCTGTTGCATGTTGCATTAGCAGCATTGCTAATGATTTTCAGGACCATTGTGGTCAGCCTTTCTCTAAGAGCAGGGGAAATATCCTAAGTGCTCCTTTCTTCTTCCCAGAGATGTTTGCCATTTGACATAATGGCAAATATTATCCTATCTATTAATCTCTAAATTATAAAGGAAGTTCTAAATTATAAAGGACTTCTTACCTCGTACAGTATGTAACTGGTCATGGTCAGAATAACAGCTAATGTTTTCTGGTCCTGCACAAATCATTTTTAGTGTTTGGTATACAAAGTTCCAGGCTTCAGGGAATGCCAGGTTCACAGTGCCCCATCTAGCCATTAATACTTCCTTCCAAAATTTATTATTCTTTAATCTCTCCCATAATATATGAATTAGAGTCCTTAGTGGAAACTCCTCATTTTCCTGCATATATCATTTCAGTTTTTGAAATTCTACAGGACTGCCATAGTGTAAGATTAATATGCCACCCTTCTATTCCTCTGAGCAAGAACCAGAACTTCACAAAGCCAAAAGCTTATTTTAACTGTTGTGAGTCAAATTTCCATTTTGTGGGGTTAGCAGTACGGTTGTTGCTTTGGGGGACTGCTGCAATTTACGATCATGCTTTGCAGAAAGTCAAGCTTGCTCTCCCTGTAGGTACCCACTGTTTTGTAAGTGAAGAAAGTAGGATATTGGGAGGAGTGTGAAAAATTCTGGAGCTTCAAAGGGCTTCCCTTAAGATTTTTCATAAGCCGTCTGAGAAGGCAAAGCAGGGCACTGGGAAGGATTTTGTCAGTTGTTCCTCACAAGGCAGTCTGAGCTGGTTGCACGCTTTTAAACTCTAAGCCAGTTCCTTTGGTGATCATCTGTTAGTGCTCTGAGAGAGCCCTGTTAGTGCAAACAATAGATAAAAAATAGTTTATGGCTATTTTCAAATGTTGAAATGTATCTACTTTGAAGCCTACTCCTGGAAAGGGTTGTATCTTAAGTGCACTCCACTTCCATTTGGCTTCTCTCTAGGTGCCTCTTTCAGACTTTGTGGTTCTCTGCACTGACCATCCAGGCAGGAATCAAAGGAAGTAAACCTTAAGCAACACTTTCATAAATGTGTGTGCAGTTAGTGAAGTTGGGCTCTTGCATTCCATAGTCACCAAGTGGGTGGGGTAGAAGCTCCTCACTTCCACAAGTGGTGAGCGCACAGTCACGAACGTGAGGCTGGACTTGTCTCTCATCATTAACATGAAGAGGTGTGAAGACATTGCTGACAGGTAAAGGAACACAGAGCTGGAATGGTTTCCACTGTCCAAGCATGCAGCCCCTTACATAATGATCCCTTTCATAAGCAGATGGTGTTCCATGTGACAGCAGGGATGTGTCCTGCCCTCCTCAACCATCAGAGCAGTTCCAGCAGCTCATTTTCTAAAGTATTAGAAGTCTTTTCCTAATTCTCAGAGTACATTTATTTGTTGCCAGTTTATAACAATTTGTTCTTGAATCCTTTGCTTACTTTATTCTTCTCTTTGCCTGATGTTTACCCAGCAGATGATTGTTTTGATGGTGGCCATGTTCTTTCTCAACCTGTGTGTTTTAGACTCCACAAGTCTGGCTGTTTCACAAACACAGACCCAGGGTCCTCTGATCCAAGTTCTCTGCTCTGGGCTGATGATAACGAGCCAACTCAGATGTGGATCTGTTCATAGAGAACAGGGTTGGAAGGAGCCTGGAGAGGTCCCCCAGGCCATGCTCTACCCACAGCCACCAGCCCTGCTGGCACACAGCTGTGCTGGAGTCAGCACACAGTGCTCTTGCTGCAGGATCAAGACAAGCTCCCCTGGTTGGATTTTTGGGGTTTTGTCCCAGCAGCATCTGCTGATAACGGACCCTGTTCCATATCCCAGGATTCCCTTCAGCACAACTTCCATCTCAGGTCGACTTCTTACTTAGAACCAAGCTGAATCTGTTGCCCTGTTTTCTGTGCAAGCTGAGTTTACAGTTCCTCTCAAGATGGATTATCCACATGCTCAGGCATCCATCCAGGCTCTGCAGGGACTGGATATCCGTGTGAATTAACAGTCATTGAGTACTGCAGCTTGCACTAATGTGGCAACCTGCCTTGAAACCAGAAGCAGAGGAAGTCTCCTGGAAAGTGCCAGCTGGCCACTCCAGGTTCCTCTTGGCACAAACAGATGAAAGATCTGCTTCTTTAGAAACCTCCTAGTAAAAATTGCTTTCTGGAGGGAAGTTGGGCTAAGAAGTTACTCTGAGGACTCACTTCCCCAGTGGGAGGCTACACAGCAGAAAAAACAGCCTTCCACTGAGCTTGGAGAGACAGAAGGCAGTACAATCAGTGGCAATAAAAGTATGAAAGAAAATTTTCTAATGATGAAATATTCCAAAATAAATGCCCGTTTTTAAGGCCTCTAATCTAAAAGATGTGTAAATTGTATTTATTGTATGCAGGGGAGTTGCAGATCATTCACTAAAGGCATTGATGAAACAATTAAAGATCACTGTTGAGACATTATAGAACTGAAAGAGATCTGCCTTGGGTGGAATGTCATTTTTGTGTTTCACCAAAATTTATTAGGTTTTTATAGGGCCAGGAGAGAGACATTGCAGTGTTGTCTCTTGGGTCAGATGAGATTATATGGCACTGTACTCTAAATAGTTTATTACTCCCTGAACCATTGCAGTGTGTGTTTTGAGTCCTGCAGGAAAAGAATAAGCAGATAACTTGGAAACCTTCATCAGACAAAATCCAGTGGCAGTCAGACAGACCCTGACTGAGCTCTGCACATTTCTTCAGTAACAGAGATTTGGGCAGCAGCCTGAGATGGGACTCCACTTGACTGCCCTGCACTTAACAGCCTTGCAGAGGTGGTTGGTTACAGTGTCAGGGGAAGCTGGTTTTACATGAGTTAAGTCAGAGTCTGAGCAACCTTCTCAACCAGACATTCCCTTCTGTCTAGTGAAAGTCCTGGTCATGCTGGAATCACAGGTTAGGGTGGGTTTTCACAGAACTGCCTCACTCTCCTCATTCTTACCTTCTCAGCTCACAACTTTTGGACCTTCTTCACCAGATTTGTCACCAGATTTCCTGGGGGTCATTCATTATGGGTAGATGTGGCACAGATGTGTCTTAGTGACAGGCTTGGCAGTGTTAGGCTGAACTTGATCCTGGTATCTTTTGCAAGAGGATTCCAAACACCATCCATAGATGTTTTCCTAAGATTGACATTTTCAGAGGAATTGAAAAATGCTTTTCCTTTCTACTTCCAGTTCCTTAATTTACTGTAAATATCATCTGGGCATCTTTATTGCTAAGGATGCAAAGTTTGTCTTCTGGAAAAGAGAAAAGTCCAAGTAAAATTTCTGTGTATTGAAAGAGATGGATTTATTTCTAGGAAAGGAGAAAAATTACATTTTCTGGATCCTGAAAATCCAAGGTATAGGAATAAAAAAAGTTTTAAGCAATAGGGTAACTATGAAGAATGAAGTATTTCTTAAGACAACTCCCTTTCTGGAGCTGGAACTAGAATAGAATGACAGCAGAAGACAGAATTTACATAAGACAAGTGATCTGCCCCTCTCGTAAAAGCTGGTCTCCCCTGCTTGCTCCTATGAACTTGCCCTGTGCCACCAGCTCCACTCCTGATTCCACGAGACTCACTTCAGCAGTGTTCCATGGCAGTGTGCAGTACTGGACTTGGCCTTTATGTATGTATTTTAGATGCACAAATAAGTTCTTTGGTTGTATATTTGTTGCATTAATTTGAGCTGCTTTTTGTCATTGATATAGAATATAATGGGAGATAACTGGGATGGTTTATAGCCTTCTATGCCCAAAGCAGCTGAGACTCCCATTTGACTCAGATGAGTTTGTTAATTGTCAGTTTGCTTTAATGTAATGATTCAGAAACTTAATCTGGTGTTGAAATATTTATTCTGTTGTTGTCATTCCATTATACTCTTTATTGGTTTTTATTCATAAGAAACTATTCAAGGTTAAAAAATATGTTTTATATTTTACATACACATGCATATTTGTATTTATTTATACATATGTGGTTTATTTATAGCTGCATAGATAAGCAGTGACATGAATAACACAAAATAACAATAACATAGAAGTGGGCAGCTGGGCAGCTCCCCCAGGCCTGTGTGCAAGTGGTCACAGGCAGGGCCAGGACAGTGGGTGACTCTCATCCCTCAGAGGCAGCTGAGGGAGTGCATTGCTGGATTTCCTTTCCAGGTGTTTGCCTGCTGCTGACATAGAGAGCAGGCTGGTTCTCTGTGCCAGATTGGTTTGAACACAAGTGATCTGTTTGGAAATTGTGCCCTGGTACGTTCTGTTAGTTGACAGACAGATGGCCAGGGCAGTAAACATGTGCAGTTTCAAAGAAGCCTTGGTTTGAGCCTTGTCTTAAAGCATGAAAAGCCTGTCAGTAGCTTCTCCAAGTTGCTTTCTGTCGTTGGTGCCAAGCACCTTGGCATTTGAGGCAGTCTGTAATTGGAGCTGAAGGAAATGGGAGCACCCCAAGCCCCCATTTCTGGCTTTTGCCAGGTGATGAGGAGGGTGACCCTGCACACCCTTGTCCAGCCAAACTGCAGTGCTGTTTTCCTCTTTTCTGCTTAGGAATGGACTCCAAGTTAAATATGCTGGAAGTGCCCTACCAGAGATACAGCTACACAGGTATTTGCTGATTGTAGCAACGGTTCCATGCCTGGACCAAAAGCTGTGTCTGTACAGCTGGAAGGTTTGGTGGCACTGAGAGTATCAATTATGCATGATTGAAATGAAGTGTATTTTAGTAGCAGATAGCTGAAAAGCCTTGCAATGTACTCCTAATTCAGAGGCATTGCCTGGAGCTGCTCCGAGGCCTCCTTTTTAAACTGCGACATTAGCACAGAGCACACCCCTGACTGCAGGCATTTAAAGATCAACAGGGGCCGAAAAAGCTTTTAAGATCCAATGAAACCAGGAAAACAACCACGTTGCCTTTCAGTGTCAGGTTAGATTGCCTTCTTATGAGTGCAGCTATTTCAGGTACAGAGTGCTTGGTGGTTTGGGTCTTGTTGTGTGAGGAAAGTGTTCCCCAGAAAACATCTGTTTCTTTCACCTGCAAACCGCAATGTGCTGTGAGGAGGCAGGACTGTAGCCACAGGGACCCAGGGGGACAAAGGAAATCTGGCTCCAAGGGATGAGCATGGGTTTCTGAAACATGGGATCAAAAAGAGCATTTAAAAGGAGAGAATGCTTTTAGAGCACAGATATGCCGCAAATTGGGCAGGTCAGGTTGCTTGTAAGCTTGACATTCCCCTGGACTGCCAATACTGTTCTCTTAGCAGCAATGTTTGCCTTCTGCTCAGAACTACAAGAGGAGTTTGTTCTTTTGCCACAATGAGAAAATGTTCTCTTTTACTGTGAGGTAACAGGAAATGCCACTGTCATCTGCAGCATCTAAAGTCTGGCTATGCAATAGGGCTGCTGCTTTCCATCCCATGGTCACATTGTTGGGTTTAACTTGCTCTTACTGAAATTCAGGTGTAGGTCCCATGTATGTTCTACAAGTGTAGTACTACGCCCTTGATTTGTAAAACCCTGTACAGTAGATGATGTATTGTTAACATTATGCTTTACATTATATATGTTATATACACCAAAATAACTCCATTCATTTGAAATTTAAAAAAAGACATTATCTTGGAAGTAGGGAATTACACTTTGAAGTGGTACATGGTGCTTCCCTTTCTGAAGCACAACCATGGGGAAGGGGGCACCTCAGAGGTGTGAGTGTACAGCAGCACCTCTGCCTGTGCTGTGCCTGTCAGGAGAAATGCAAGGCTTGTTTGTGTGCCCTGTGCAGGAGGGGAGGGCCCTGCTGGCCTGGGGAGCTGGTCAGCCCTGTGTCAGTCTCTGGAAAGATCACAACACGTTTCCTTTGGAGCCCAGAATGCTTCATTCCCAGGCTGGTGCCATGAAGAAATGTGACAAATGATAACCCAGTCCCTACGCTGGCTGCAGCCACAGGGTGGATGGGGGTGTAGTGCACTTGGGTCTTGGGACTTCAACACAGGGAGCAGGTTGTGCTCTGGGCAAGCAGGGCAGACGAGACCCTTCCATGGGATGGAATTCAACCGTTTAATGAAATGAACAGACTTCTAAGGGCTGCCTTGTTGTTCTTTCAGAGGATGACATGAATAATTACATCAGTCGATACTACAACGAGCCCAGCAGTGGTAAGTTTTGCTTGAAAACACAAACGTGAACTGTATGTTTGCATTGCATCGTGTGCTGTAACCAGGTGAGACTGAGCAGAGCTGTAGATCTGTCCTGGGAATGAGACCCACCACGGAGGGTCTCTTGGTTTGCTCCATCGAAGTGTGTACCAACAGCAATTCTCTGAAGGTTGAAAGGTCCCAAGTTTGCTCGGGCTGAAGGCACTCAGAATAGTTTGAAGATCTAGAGAGGTTAATTCCCCCTAGCCAGGCTGTCCAGCCCCTAGAGCAGTTCAAATGGGCCTGAGCATGAACAGCAGGGACAAAATAAGTGAAGAGAAAAGCAGTGGGGGAACAGCTTAGCCCAGCACCACGCTGGGAACCTTTCAGGAAGGTTAAACTGAAGGGTAAGAACTGTCAGGGTCTGTGACAGGCAGCCTTCAAATGGATGTCCCTGGCAGGAGTCCCGTGGACACAGGGGGGTCCCTGCTGAGGGGGGGGCCCTGCTCAGAGACAGGGGGGGCTCCTGCCTGCAGTGGGGGCTGGGGGGGCCCTGCTGTGCAGCTCAGCCCAGCACAGGGTGCTGGGCAAGGCTGGGTCAGGCTGAGCTGGCAGCTCTGGGCTGTGAGCAGGGCTGGGCAGGGGGTGAGCACACACCCCTCAGGGGTGTAACATTTCATAGAGAAATATGGGAAAAAAGGGCTGTGTGTTTAAGGGGTTATAAATTTATAGTCTCATATATACACAGAGTGACAGGGAAAAAACTGTGTGTGCTGTGCCTGCATGCACGTGGAATATATACAAGATATGTATGTATATATGTAAGTATAATGTATTGCATGCATTTATCCCACAATACATCCCTATACACAGTGTGCATAGACAGTGAAATAGAGGCATCTGCAGATACATTTATCTATGTAAAGATGTGTCTGTATGTATGTCTGAGCATATAAATCTGTATTATATATCCCAATAAATGCACACAAACCTAGATGCACATATGTAAAGATGTAAGTGAACATATGCATGTTTGAACATACATGTGTACAATGTGTCATATCTGTATCTCCAAACATGCACACATCTATATGAGTGGATTTATATAAAGGTATGTGTGACTTTGTGTATAGATAAAGATACATGTGTATGTCTTCATATACAGATAAAGATGTGTGAGAGGCTGTGTCTGTGTACATACACAGATATTTTATTAAAATGCATATATTAAGTACATAAAATAAAGATATACATAAGAGAAAGTATGAGAGGACAGGTGGTCTGAATATATGTGCATATATTATAGAAATATCTGTGTGTATATTACAGAAATAAAAGTACATATCTATGTATATTCTGCAATTCCATTCCCAAACACACAACCACCCCTATGGAGATGGATGTAGATGTAACTGAAGCATAAAGACAAGTGTGTGTGAGTGGATGGCTCTAAAGAGGGATGGCCTCCAGCAGGACAGGGACAGGCTGGAGAGGTGGGCTTGGCCAAACTCAAGGTCCTGCCTGTGTCTGGGCAATTCCCAGCACAAGCACAGGCTGAGGGATGAAGGGATTGAGAGCAGCCTGAGGACAAGGACCAGGACCAGGACCAGGACCTGGCAGTGTGAGGGGACAAGAAGCTCAGCATGGCCTGACCACACACCTGCTGGGTTCAGGTGAGACCCCTCCTGCAGAGCTGCTCCAGCTCCGGGGCACCAAGGACATGGAGCTGCTGGAGAGACTCCAGAAGAGGCCACGGAGATGCTCCCAGGGCTGGAGCCCCTCTGCTCTGGAGCCAGGCTGGGAGAGCTGGGGGTGAGGGAGGCGAGGCCCTGGCACAAGTTTCCCCATACAAGCTGTGGCTGCCCCATCCCTGGGAGTGTCCAAGGCCAGGTTGGAGCAACTTGGGACAGTGGGAGGTGTCCCTGCCCATGGCAGGGGTGGGACTGGATGGGCTTTAAGGGCCCTCCCCACCCAAATCATTCTGGGCCTCAGTGATCTGTGTATATTGTATTGCATATGTACATGCCTGTGGGTATAGCCCTACACTGATATACATGGGGACATACATGTGCTTGCTAAAAGCTTCTGTGTCTCTGTCTATAGAGATATATAAGATTTGATAGTTTATATGAATAGTCTGTATGTGTACCTATGTATTTAAAGAACTAGAAAATGTTTGTGCATGATTATGTCTATAGATATATATTTTAGATGTATTGTCATGTATCACTGTGTGGATTTATAGCTGTAATGTATCAATATGCACACATATACATTGATATATTTATATAGAAAGACATGTCTGTATAAATGCATGTGACTATATGATGATTCATAAAGTAGGGGGTGTAAATATGTCTATCCCATATATATGAGGATATATAAATACATATTTACATATAGACACGAGAGAAACTATGTATATATATTATATTGCTTATATAACAAATGTGTGAATGACTATATACATGTATTTCAATGTGTATATGTGTCTATTATGTATATATATGCATATATATTACATATGATATGGCTATATCTCTGTATGTAGGTATATGTGTGTGTATATATTTTATTCTAAAACATAATTATATTTAGAAAAGTGTGACACTCTCTGTATCTACATATCTTTGTAATCTGTATTATGTATATTTTTTGTATCTGAACTATAGGTGTTTGTGTTTCTCTGCCTATATAGATACATGGTGTTTTACATATTGGTATCTCCCTCTATCTGTATAGTGTGTATACATCTGTTTATCTGTGTACATGCAGACAGATACAAAGACAGATAAAGATCTGTATAGATACACAGGTATTTTATATCTGTATGAATATTTGTAAAGAGATAAATATATGGAGGTATGTGACAGCCTGTTCACATACATATGCAGTTTATGTATTAGAAAATGCATGAGTGTATGTATAGCCATGTATGAGATGAAGTGTGTGCACATCTGTAGGTACACTATGGCAGGGAGAGTGAGTTATGTGCACAGAGACGTTCCCTCAGTAAATAGGGAAGTGTATCTCTAACGCTGTGTATAGGGATATATAAAAATCTGTGTGTGTGAGTGTGAGAGCCTGTGTATCCATGCACACAGAAATCACACCCAGCTGCACACAGAGCTGTAAAGTACTGGGTTTATTTGTGTGTGTCCCTCCATAGACACCCCCAGTCTATACAGGCCTGTATGTATGGAGGTATGAATCTATACAGAGGTGAGGGTATAGTTAAGGAGGGGAAGGTGCAAGGGACAGTCTGTGTACAGATGTATGTGTGTGTTCACATATCTGTAGGACAGACAGGTATGGATTATTAGATATCCATGCCCATAATACACATGGAGGGACACTCAAAGGAGTGTGTACATACACTTTTATGTGTATGATGTGAGTGTGTATGAGCTCGAGTGTATGTGTGATGTATAGAGATGTGTATCCCTATACATGCATCCCCTGTGTATGCACACACACAGGTGTGTATCTAGAATTGTTATATAAAGTATATGTATATGGGGGATTGTGTATTCTGTTAAAAGATAAAAAACTGTATGTATTTAAGGGGAGTGTTACATGTGTCAATTGTCCATATGTTCACATGGCTGTATACTGTATTTTACAGGGGATTCTTTATACACACTCATACCTCTAAAGAATAACTGTATTTAAATGATGTGTGAGCAAGACTGTGTGTGGAGAGACAGACAGACATATAGGTAGACAAACAGATACTGTGTGTGCACATATGTACAAGTATATGCTGTTTACTTGTAGATGTATATATCCCTTGATATTAACTCCCATTATACAGCCAGTGAGAGAGAGATGTCTCTCTCTGTGTTGCTGTGTCAGTGAAGAAGAGGGTGTGTTCATACATAGGTACAATGTATTTTGTGCACACATGCACCCTATAACTAAATTTACACACATAAATATACATATTTATATATGTAGGTAGGAGGGGGTTTATTTAGTGAAAAATAATTTTAAATATTTAAAATGGGGCTATGCATTCTACTGTATATGTGTGTGTACAGAGAGATGGATGAGAGAGAGAGAGAGAGAGAGAGGACTCCCCCCTATATACACACACACATATCTGTATAATCTATATGGAGCTGATATATGCATACATACATACATTCCCCAGATCTGTATGGAGAAATCTGAAGTTTATATGTGTAATATACTTGAAGATCTCTAAAAAGATGCAGCTATGTCTGCATCTGTAGATATATACACACACACCCCTACCTCATTTCATGTGTATGATACGTATTACATAGAACATGGACACAGCTCTGTGTGTGCTTTTATGTTCAGGTACAGGTGTAAGGTATATCCCTGTAAATACATGGCCCATGTATGTGAACACAGTGGGAAGTTATGCATTTGTACAGAAAGGTAAGAATGGGTGTGTGAGGGGTAATTACATGCAGTTAAAAAGGGGACTGTATAGTGTGTATATATAAAATGTATATTCATAGGTATAATGTGTTGTTTATGGGGCACCATGCACTACTTGAATATATATATAAAACACTATATATGTGTGCGTGTACATATAGAATGTATTAGATATACACAGAGCTCATGCACACACATATATTCCCCATCTCTCTATGGATAGATCTCTACAGGTGTAGATTATATGTGTATATAAAATGGGGGAGGGGAGTATATGAAAGAGACTCTGTGTGCACTTGCTGTATGTGTATGTACATACACCCCTCTGTATTACAATACACATGTGTGCACACATTCAGATATAGGTATATATTTTACACAGATGTAGCTCCCTGTCTATACATCTCCATAATAAACTTGGCAATTTATAAAAAGGAGTATGTATGTATATAATTTATAATATGTATATAAATAAAGGTTGGATGTGTAATGTATAGGTATGTTAGATAGCTGGACTATGCATATTTTATTTGATACAAGTTTTATATGTATATCCATGTATATACATTCCAGATTTATATATACACACTATAATACATATTTATACACAAAGATAAGCATGTAAGTGTATGTATTCCATTTAAAGAAATAATTATGTAAAATATAGGTTAGACTTTTTTATCCATATATATCTGTGTATGGGTCTGTCACATATGGGGCTTGTATGTATACAGACAGCAACAGCTCTTCCCATTTCTGTATGGTTAAACCTGTATATAAAATAAGGAGGGTGAGAGACTGAATTTGCACCTCTGTATTATCTATGTATCACATGTATAGAGACAGATCTGTGGTGTTAAATGGAGATGTAGATCCCTCTATATACATCCCCATAGTGCACTTGGCAGCTACATGTAAAAAGTTATATATATATATATCAAAAAAAATTTAAAAAGTACATAAAGGGTAGTGTGTTCATGTATAAGCATAATGTATTCTCTGTATCCCTATAAATGCATTACCCAGCTCTACATACACAGTGACAAATACATGTATTTATATGTACAGGTGAGTATATGTGTGTGAGAACATGTGTGTTCTAGTTATAGATAATTACATGTATTTGGGGGAGAAAACCTGTATTCCATACTCTGTGTCTCATATGTATGTATACTGTATTATATATATGGGTCTCCTTATATATGGATTCATCTGTTAGCATTACATGTATATATATGTAACAGAAGACTATGTACACACACACAGAGGAACAGATGTGTTTCTGTATAGGGGTTGTGCATATTTTGTGTGTTTAATGATATGTAACTGTAGATCTTCCAAGGGGGTACTATATATTGTGTCTGTATAACAAAGGCTTTGTGTGAAATGTATTCTATATTGGGCTCACACATACAGACATAATTAGGCATATAGACATATTCTTCATAACTTTATATAAAGGTCATATGTATATAAAATTGGGCGAGTGTGTGAGACACTTCACACTCCCCCCTGGATGTAGTATCTGTGTGCTCACATATGTACATGGGGTATACGGCATTATTTATAGCTATGTATCCCTATAGACACATACACTTATATATAAAAATTAGTAGGAGTGTAGGTGTGCTTACATTCTGTTTTAACAGTATTTAAAGGGAAGGAGTATGGCCTAGAGATCTCTAGCAGCTGTGTACAGGTGCAGGTAGAATGGATTATAGACACAGTTCCTTATACACACATACCCCTTACCTACGTGATGGTATATACACACGTGTATATATATATGCACTAATTAGAGCTGTGCATCCCCCTCCCTCTGTTCCCTCCGTACAAACATACATACATAGTATATAGGGGAGAGGTGTGTTTGTTACATGTTCCCTTTGAGACAGGCAGTTCTGTGGATTAAAGGGGACAGTGTGTGTCTCAGCTGTCTGTAGTGTATTACCTGGAGCTCCCTCCAGACACACGCACACACACACACGTTCCCTCTGTGCTCTGTCCCCTGCAGACAGCGCTGTCCCCGAGCCCGCCATCTGCGTGGTCACCACGGCCGCCATCGACGTGCACCGGCCCAACATCTCCTCGGAGCTGTTCGCGGGGGAGGCGCCGCTGCGCTTGGGCAGCACCGGCACGTCCGCCAGCATCACCTCGGGCAGCGCCTCGCGCTCCACCGTCAGCTCGGGCACGCAGGGCTGCAGCGAGAGCAGCCACACGCTGGGCTCCTCCCCGGACTGCAGCACGGCCGGCCCGGAGCCCCCGGGGCCGTGCGGGGTGCCCCACGCCGTGGTGCGGGAGCTGCTCTCCTCCCTGTCGGAGGAGGCGTGCTTGGCGCAGAAGGGGCTGGATCCCGTCAACCTGAAGCTGCCCAGCCCCGCGGGCTCGGTGGGGGCCAGCCCCGACCTGGGCCACCGCCTCACTGTCTACAACCGCAGGAACCAGGAGAGCCTCGATGTCTTCCAGCTCAAGCCACTCATCGACTGCCCGCAGGGTGCCCCGATGATTGAGGAGAAGTACGGGGCGCTGGGGCCCCCAGAGCCACGGCTGGGCAGAGTTCCTGAGGCGTAGGGACAGTCCGGGGACTCCTGTGGGGACACACTCGGTGCACCGGGTCACGAGGCTGCCACGGGGGACGTGGCGGTGCTGGAGGCCACACGTGTGGCCTCTCCTGCAATGGCCACCAGCCCGGGGCGAGGCCAGTGTCGCCTCTGACCGCCAGTGTCTGGGGCACACGACCTGCCCGCCCTGCCACCAGCTCTGGGCCAACTACAGGGACCATCTGGGAACAAGGGACCTTCCAGCAGTCTTAGGGCCGACACGGACACACAGTGCCTGGGGGAACATACAGACTGCCCGGGAACACCGTGGAACTTCAGCAGTGCAGGGCCAGCACAGTCCCAACAGTGCCCGGGGGCAGGACAGAGCTGCTGGACAGCTTGGGCCCAGCCTGGCCCCCTGGCCTGACCCTGCCCAGGGGCTGAGCACGGCTGGGGGGACTGTGGAGATGGGAATAAACACTGACAAACACATTCTGCCTCCTGCCTTGTATCCCTCTTCCATTCCTTTTCCACTCTTCCCTTTCCTTCTCCTACCTGTATTCCTATTCCCTGTCTTCCTTTCTTTTACCCCACCACTCCATGTGCCATCTGACTGAACGCCAAAAAAAACCCCAAACCACCAAAACAAAACCCAACCAAAAAAACAAAACCCCAACACCACAGTGACCCCACCTCTTTCCAGTACAATCCTTTATTTGTCCTTACTCCACAGTGCAGGGTCATCACCAGCATTCACTTCTTCTTCAGGAGCTCCGTCATCTCTGGCACCGCCTGCAAACAGCAGTGCCAGGGTAGTGTGCGTTCCCCCTCTGGCCCCTCACTCTCACCCCGTGCAGTACCAAGCCTGCAATTACCCTCCCACCCAGCACACCACTCCAGGGGCTGTGGGTCACCCCAGCTCACAGCACTCCCCACTTCTCTCCTGCTGAATAAAGCCTCTTAATTATTTAAGAGAGCTACATTTCCATTAGGTGGAAATAATGCATTCGTACAAAATTTATTAAGGAAATTGTCTACATGGTGTTTCTTCGGAATGTGACTTTGTCTGTGGCTTACAAAGAGGCCCGTGCTCACAGTGGAGCCAGTGGGCATTATTTCAGGAATGGCATTAAGTGCTGGCAGAGGCTCTGCCCGTGCTCTGCCAGTCACACGTGAGCTGCAGGCACTGGGACAGGGGCGGGCTCACAGCTCCGCGTTCCTGGGGGAACTGCAAGCTCTCCCTGGCCATCGGTCAGTGAGGCAGCAAGCCTGGGCAGGAATAAGCACTCCTCCTGCCAACCTCTCAGCTACCAAACTTTATGAAGCTTAAAAATACATGCAAGCACCTATATGGAGATATTTCCAAAATGGCTCATGCTCAGGAAGCCGGAATCAGGCTGGCAGTGACACCCCCAACACAACAGCTTCTACTTGCTGAGATTGAATTTTGAGCAAGCAAGTCGTGGCATCAGAAAGTAAATTCTTTAACAACCACCCAAAGCAAACACCCCCTCACAGACAGCATTAACTCATTAGATTATACTATGTAAGCTGTTGTCAGCTCTCCCAGAGTTATCCCTCACACCTCCAAGTTTAGCCTCACCTGAAATAAATCTGCCACCAGCCCATAGTCTGCCACTTGGAAAATTGGAGCTTCTGGATCCTTGTTAATAGCAACGATGGTCTGCAAGCAAAGGAAAAGCACCATGTGAATCTACATCTTGATTAACCTCTGGGGCTGGTTTGTAGTTGCCAGGTCTTGCCCAGGAAACACAGACTATATTCTTTTTGAGCCCCCAGAAGACACAGATCAGAGCATTTAACATTTTTCCATCTCAAAAAAAGATCCCCCACCACCACACCCAAAAAAACCCTTCCCTTCCCTGCTCATCTCATACTAGACAGCTATGCCTGTTGAAAAGCACAGAATAAAAATTACTACAAGGGACTATCTGCAATCTGTCCCCTGCAGAACTAACTCAGCATCAGTTACAACAAGACCAACCCTGCCCAGAAGCCTCTGTGCTTACTATGGGACACAGCATTTAGTTTGTCAGACCATAATAAGCAGCACAAGACAAATTCCAACACGATCCAGAAAATGTCTTGGTTTAAACTGTACTATAACAGGCAAATCATCTTCTGTCTGTGACAGTTTCCAGCAAAATAAGCATGGTGGGTGTCCACAACAAATCTACAACAGGATGGGGAGCACTCCATAGGAAAGGAAAAGAATCCTGAACAAAACCCAACAACTCATAGAAGGAACCTTAAAGCGAGCAGGGGCCCAAAGCACAGCACTCCAGTACTGCCTGCCCACCTAAACACCAGTCTGAGCCGACAAGCCCCCCTGGGACAGTTCTAACCCAACAGGCAGCTGTGGAACTCAGAGGCCATGCCCAGGGAGCCACACACTCCATGTGTCCGTTTTACTCCATCCAATGAAAGTACTTGTCCAACTGTTAATGGCTCAGTAGCATTGTTTGAGTTACTGCCACTCAGCCTGAAAAGTTAGCAAATCCTCTGGTTTTGGGCCCACAGAACTGTTATTTCATGTTTTGTCAGGGCTTGCACCCCAAGACCCACTGTAAAGGACCCCATTCCTACCTGCAAGCAAGGAGTGCCCACAGCAGAGGTGCCCCTGGCCAGCTCATAACCAAGGACCTGCAAGTATTGCAGAAATGCTGCCCCTGAAATGTTTTTCCCAAAACTCTATTGTTTTTATTTGTTCCCCCTGTTTGCAAATGCAAGCCTCATCCAACCAGCTGCAGTGCAGGAAGCAAATCTAGGCTGTGATCCCCCAGGATATTGGCTCAGTGAAGCCTCTCTCTGACTCCACTGGGGCCCTGCCTTGCTCTGCAGAACCATTCACAGGGGCTAATGCTGAGGGCCAGCCCAGCCCAGCAGGTGGGCACCCTGTGGGGGCTGCCAGCTCTATCCTTACCACACAAATAATTAACACATAATAATTAACAGTTGCTTCCAAAACTAACTGAAGCTTTAGTTTGGCAGCCTGGCCCCTCCTGTGCCTCCTCAAGCTGAAGTAAGGTTTGGTTCCCTACCTCACGACTAACTCAGACCTTAGGCAGCAAGAGCATCACCCTGCTCACAACAGAACTCTGTGAGTTAAACCTCTCAAAAAGAAAAGATATGGTAACTGTCTCATGGGGGAACTAGAAATAAGGAAAGAAAGAAACAGTGATTCTCCAGGTCTCCTCAAAAGCTGCATTTTCTACCTTGGTGTAAAAGAACAAATAAATTATACATTTCACTTGGTAGAAAGCATCTGACTGCTTTGGAAAACACATCCCGAAGTGTACAAATTCACAGTGCCAGATAATTCACAGTGCTGAGGGAGGACAGGGGATGCTCCAGAGCTCCCACAGCTGAATAATTCTTTGTTGGTGGAACCTGGAGCTTTTCTGTAACTGCCCCACCTATTTGCTCTCAGCTAAAAGGAAAGCAGAACACATTCAAACACAAATTACTAAATCTGAATTTTACAACACACACACTTTGTTTACACTAGAAAAACTATGAGATCCAAGAGAAATGGAAGTGTTAAGTAGTATCTCAATAATTTCATCTGTCCTTCTTATAGCAGAACATCTCAAAGTATCAGATGTGGCACTGGAAAAGCCAAGAAAGCAGAAGTTCTGATGTTACAGTACAAGACAATATTACTGCTCAATATTTTTACATGAAAGGAAATTCTGGCACTTCCAGGTAGGAGGTTCCCAGTGTTGCTGGCAGTCTTGACTGAGATAAGGCAGGAGATAAACACAAACAGGGTCAGATCAAGCCTTAAGCAGCTTTAAACACCCAGTTCTTAGTCAGTGGCTGCTGCTCATCCCACCTGCCCATCTCCTCGCTCACCCAAGAGCACAGCTGGAGGCTGAACTGGGAACAAAGACACTGGTGATGCTGTGAGGCTGCAGAGCCCAGAGGGATCCAAGGAGGCCTGGCAGTGCTGCCCTGGGAGCAGGAGACACTACAGCAACACTGCTCCACTGACACCAGTGAGAATGCACTGCCACAGGTGCTGCTCCACCTTCTTCCTTGCCCACCACTCACCCTGAAATTTCAAATTCTGGTTGTGTTTTCTCCACTATAAACTAATGCAAACACCACTTGAGTCTCTGTTTTTGGAAGGCTGAAGACTCAAACACAGCTTACTTGTTTGCCCCTCAAAATATTTAAATAATGCATGGGAAAACAATTTGTAAGAAAGCAGATATTATCCTACCACACAGGCTGGTTTTTGAGGACAATTATCAATCAAACTCACTGGTCTGTCACTGCTTGAACACAAGAAACTATGTGCAGGGTTTTGCAACCCTTTTCCTCAGCTTTGTAAGCTATTCAAAGTTGTGGCTTGGTTAAGTTCATTCCCTGGAAATAGAAAAAAAAAAATATATACACCTATCCTTTTTTTAAAGTTGCTGTGGGGAGGCAGGACAACCTCCAGTTTTTGATGTCTGGTATTTGATACTACAAATCAGCAGGTACCTCTGCTCCTCTTTCCAACACTGCACTGTGGACCAAACTGGCAATTCCAATTTTGGATTATTTGCTTTGGCAACTAATGAGTTAAACCTTTTAAAGTTTTCCTGCCGTTTTATAATAGGTTTCCATTTGAATGGCTAAATGCAGGACTGTCAGAGACATCTTTTACTTTATGGAATAGTAAGTTCATAATTCAAATTGCACATTGTTATGCATGAATTAATATGTCATACTCTGGAATAAAGGCAAATGGAAGTATTGTATAGAATTCAGGCATATGTGTTTGGGTTGGGGGTTTTTATTTTAAACCAAGTCAATTAGCTGCTTCTACTTACCACTTTGGGTTGTAGTGCAAAGGGTTTTATACTATGTGTGATGTTTTGCCCCAGTATCTTCTTTCTGTCAAAGTGTGTTTTAAAGCACCAGAGAAATTCACAATTTTAACATTAAAAAAGTTGGAAAACCATCTAAGACAAGGAAGTCAACTCATTTCCTTCCTCAAAGAACTCTTCTCTAGTACATCCACGTTTATTTACCTTGCTGTCTTTCATTCCAGCCAAGTGTTGGATTGCTCCAGATATTCCCACAGCAATATAAAGTTCCTAGAAGAAAACAAGAGAGAGGCATTTTTGGTACCCATGACACAGTTTCAGTAAGCTCTCACAAACCTTTCTCAAAATCAATTATGTGCAGTTTTTACATGACAGCAGTTTTCAATCCTAAAGGCAGCTGATGATTGGTTGCCTTCCCCTCCTGGGGATGCAATGTAGCTGCAAAAGGAGAATCCCAAAGGAGCATCTGGCAAAGACAGATGAGTAAAAGAATAAAAAAAGTCTGCATGAAAAACACACCATACTGCTAGCAAGAGGACAGGGCAGTCCCTGTTATCCACAACCCTGGAGAGTCCCAATGCAAATATTAAGCAAGATAACCTACAAATGGATAATGCAGTTGCCTGAAGAGCAAACCAAGGCTTTTGTTTGGAGCCTCTCAGAACCTTTAACTAAGACAGAATGCACAAACCTGAAATTCAGGTGTTTAAACTTTTAGTTTAATTAATTCAGTTGTTTAAACCTTCCTATATATCAGGACAAAGCATTTCAGACACTGAAGTGGGCTGGTAACACTACAGAACTTGTAGTTTCTATTCTTTCCCCCAATCCTCCATGTCCACATGCCCTGAATCTTTCCTTTCCCCATTCCCACACAGAACAAGTGCAGAAATGCTTCCCAGGTACACCAACATGTACAGCTTTACACTTTGGGGCTCCCAGTTTCACATCTCCAAAGAGTCTTACATTAAAAATAGATTAAAATTATTAGTTACATAGATCTGTATTGATGGTTTTATGCAGAAAAGTGTTACTTCCCCTTGGGCTGAAAGTCATCCATTCTACAATCTATCCAAAACCAAATACGTTTCAGCTCCCTGACAGTATTCCCAGCACCACAAGTTCAAGTAGCAGTCAAAGGTGCACTGTTTAGATAACTAATACTAGAGAAGAAAACCAAAGTAAGTACTTCTCACAGCTCATTCAAAAACAGAAAGCTAACAAAAAATTAGTTAGGGGTTCATCTGTCAAAACCAATTAAGAGGTGACACTTTACACATGCTTAGAAAAAAACCCACAACCTCCAATACCAACAGAATTCCTCTTTTAAAAACACCAAGGCCAGTCCATATTTAAGAACACATGAATCTAATTCAAGAAGTTAATTTGGGGTACAGGGAGGGTAAGAGGGTCAAAAAACTGACAGCTGTAGGGCAGGCACAGACCTACAGAAATGAAGGTGTTCAAACACAGACCATGCAGACTGTTCTGTACTACAGAACAATTAAATTACAGCAATTAATTATAGCAATTAAAGAAAGATGACTGCTTTCTGATGTCCCATTATTATTGTCTTTTAAAATAAGAATAGATGAATAAATTTTATGAAGTTTTTCTATACTTCTACACAAAAGCTCTCTCCTCTAAAAACTGAAGAGGAGGGAAAACAGAACAGGAACAAAAGTACTTCCTACTAAAAAGGCTTCTTTTGAAATGGAAACACAGAATGTAGTCCCTGTATTTCCACAAAAACACACAGCTGTTGAACACACTCAGAGACTCCTCAGCCTCTGCAGGTTTTACCAAGTGGATTAATATTGGAGGTCAATCCATTTTAACCACAGCTGCCACGTAACATAATATGTCCATATAAGAACTCATGGTAAGAATGTAATATTTTAATTATACCAAATAGAAGAACAGATGTTCCAGGAGAAATTATTCTAACATCATACTCTCTTTAATACAAGCTCTTTAAAAGACACATTACTGTAATTTGATTTTTTTTTAGAGCAATTCATTAAGTGCCAGTCATCCAGACTACCAGATACTCTTATCAGTCTGTTTAACATTGTGAAGTTCAGTCTTTGGAAAGAATCCAGCTAACCAGGAGCCAGATGCCTATGAATATATTCCATTAAACCATCTAGGAAAGACAAGGATGTTTCATTAAAAGGACATTTGTAAATCACCAGGCTTGTCTAAAAAGCATTTATCATGCATCTGAGCCATGCCCTTCTAGGTGGTGTGCTTTTGGCTCCCTGGTTCAGACCTGGTCCCTTCAGTTGGCTCTGACACTGCTGGGAGATCACCTGGGCAGTGTTCTCATACACACAGGACAGCATGGTTCTCATCAACAGCTCTACACTGTAAAAGAGACTTGACTGCTTCAATGCTAATTCTAATCTGCTCAGTAGGAGAGACACAAAGGATCCACATGGGCTGAACAATAAAGATTCGGGTCTGTTCAGCGTTCTCCAAGGAGCCAATTCAGAGAGTCTTCCAGAGAGGTCATGAAGGACTCAGAAATTCACATCTCTTAAGTTATTTAGAGCCCTTGTTGCGATGTTTTCCCTTAAATCACTAACTTCTACCACACCTTCTGCCTGCTATTACCACTTCTTCTCTGTCAGAGGTCAAAGTCTGGGTCAGGACTGTAGCCCCAAGCAGTGTGGAACAGAAGGCAGCTGGGGACCACAGAGCAGTGTCCTGTCCAACTGCACAGTGTGACAGGTCTGCCATCACAGCAGAGAGCACAGGAAGGCCTGGGGGGAGCTCTCAGTGCTTGGGAGCTCCCAGGCCAAGGCACAGGATGGCACCAATCAGGCTGGGCTGCACCTCTCAGGGCCAACTTCAAACTCCAGCTTTGTGCAACTCTGGGAGCTGCTCTGATCAGTGCTGCCAGGCAGCTGATCCACAGCCCACAACTACAGCCACTTACAGCAAAGTGCAGGACTTGGAGTGGTGTTTATCAGCTCCCTGGTGCTGTCACAGGGAAGGGCTGAAGGTCACTGAAGGGCTGCTGCCAGTGCTGTGCCACATGAGAACAGAACAGCACAGACATCCCATACCAAAGGGCTCACTGCACTGCCTGAGACAAATGAACTTCCAAAAGCAACTCAAGCCAAGGAAAGGGAAAGCTGTGGTGATATCAGGACATGGCATCGGGCCAGCCAATTGCCTTGCCTTGCAGTAACTTCATTTCACCCAGGAAATAATCACAGTACATGTCACAGTCATGCCACAATTTCCTTATGAAGTGGCTGGCAGACATCAGCCCAGGGGAAGGGACACCAGAGAAGAGGGCTGATGGTAAGGAAGAGCAGAATGGAGGGAACACACCAGCACAGGATGCTGAATGGACCACACAGCCTAAGGGCAGAGGGCAAGGAGGCACCAGCAGGAGGTGCAGGACGGGCTTGGTACTTCGGGAGTGGGAAGATGTGGGGATGGGGGCACCAGCACCCACGAGGCTTCTCACAGGGACTCCAGCAGCAGCCTGAGGTGACTCTGACAGCAAACTGCCACAAAGGCCACGAGTGCCTGCCTTTGTCCTGCCACAGGATCCCAGGAGACTTGGGGGGCAGCCAGGACCCTGACAGAGACCTCCAAGTTTGTAAGCACAGTTGCATCACAACCACCTAAAAAGAAACAAAACTCCAACTCCCAAATTTACCCTATCCAAAGGCAAGATTCCACCTCAGGAATCCAACTTCTCAGTTGCTACTTAGAGTATTCACCTAGTCTCATATTTTATCAACAAAACCAACCATGATATATCTTAGAGTCATTAACATGAAAAAATCCTCCCTGGCCATTCTAAACTCTATTTCTGCTCCAAATGTAACCAACTTACATACTGGCAGCTACAGCAAGTCCATGAGACTTCATGTGCACCAAGCTGCACCCCCTGGCTCCAGAACCCACCCAGATGCTGTTTGGATAAATGCACAGGAGTGGATGTGGATGATTACAATTACCAATACTGCCATGCAGTTGTTTTCCTGTGCAAACAGACTCTTCCAATTATTTATAGAATAATTTGTGGCATATGATATTACCTCATTTATACTTATGAGAATATTTAAATATGCCTTAGGCTGCCTTGGGGCAGTTAAGGGACATTTGCTTAAGAGAACTCAGTTTTTATTGCAACTTTCAGTGCTTTGAATGCTGCCAGGACAGACCTCAGAGCTGCCACAGGTGCACCACAAGCTGAGGCAGCTACTTTGCAACCATGGCATCAGCTCCTATTGATTTTTATGGCAATTTTTGAATTATGTTGAAAACCTTCAGTGCACATCAATTTATCATTCTACCAGTGGCATGCTTTTAAAAAGGCCAGTTTAATAAACCCCCCTGGCACACATACTCTTTTTAAAGGCAGCTTAGATATTTTATTTTCTTTGCAAGAGTGAGAGGACAATGAAATTAGAAAGAAATCTTTGTGATGAAAATTGCTTTGTACAAGAGATTCTTTCCAATTACAAGCTATTAACCCAATAAAATATTTTCTGGCTTGACACTAGTTCATCTCTATTATACTGTATATCAAACAATTCTCCAGTATGTACGGCTGGATGCAGCTGAGCATGTTCCATTCAAGAAGCCCATGTTACTAAACTACAACCCAACTACAGCTTCTTTTTCACTTTAAGAACCTTTGATCGGCCAAGCTGTGTAATTACTCCTAAGCCTGGGTAGGGTGTCTGCTGGAGTGCAGGGCCATACAGCAATTTTTTCTCTCTCTCTCCAGGGAAAAGCACATCAATTGCTTTCAGCTAAATGCACTCACATATGAATATTTTAGTACAATTTAATGTTTCTGCACCAACCCCAAAGGAGCAGAGCATCAATTTGTGAACATAGTTTTCTTGGAGTTAAAAGCTGCACTGGATAATGCAGGATGAAAGGGGTTGTCAATCCTTAGCTTTTTAGCAAGTCAGAGAAACACAGTCTGTAAATTCAGTCCCAGCTGCATACAAACAGCTCTCTAAAGTTTGCCCCTATAAAGCTACTTTTCAACAATAGCGAATTATCAGAGGAGATATTCCAAAAACAATTTCCAAGGCATGGTCAGTTTTCCCAATGCTATTCCCATCTGCTGGCTACCTAAAGCCTCAAGCATTTATAAAATGCAGAGTGCACCCACTAACCCACTGTACAAACAGCACATTCCTACAAAGCAGAGAGCTGAGGGCAGGGAAAATTATGTGCCAGGGTTTTGAAGAAAGAAACTTTGCTATTTCAATATTCCTTTGTGTGTGTAACAAACTAGGAAGTAATTAAGATCTTACCACAGGTAAGCAAGGAGTAGAACATTTTTCAAGTGAGTACAATCAAGATGAGAGAAGTGACCCTTCTCATGAAGGTAAGGGAATTAATTAGTTTGTTCTGTTGTTTGCAATTTAAGAGCCAGAGAACAAAAAAGACCACAAATACTGGAATAAAATCTGCCCTGTTTCACTTTCCCTCCTCTTCCTCACAAAAGAGTAAAGGGAAACTACTGATAAGCTAACCTGAGCAAGCAAAGGATCCTAAGGAAGGGATGGGAAGTGACACTTAAGAACAGTCAGCAGCCACTTACTATGCAAAGAAACCAGGAATTTTAGAAAAAACAAACCCAGGCTAAGTGGAGTGTTTGACTGCTCTGCCACCAAATGCAGAGAAATACAAAATACAGGAATATGTAAATTATACTGTGCTTCTCCCTTCCTGCTGCTCCCAAAGCATGATGCTGACCAGTGCTAAAAAGCCACTCACTGCAGTGAAAGGGATGCCTGGTAAAATGCTGGGGCATAGAGAAGCTCAGAAAGCATCTCATCCTCTTGAAGAAGATGTGGAGCAACAAGAATTCCATGGCTGTTCCACAGCTTTGGTGCCTTTCAACTGAATCAACATCTCACCTGAAGCTGCCCCTCTAACATGCCTCTTTTCCCCTCACCATCCCTGTCAATTCCTGACGGAGTCTGCCTCCCTTCTGAAGTTCCTGCAATCTATTCCATCCAGGGACACCCTCCAGCACAAAACTGAAGCTGAAGCAGTGAAGCCAAGCAGTTTACTCCTGGCAATCATATCAGAACTACACTGAATTCCCATTTGCCTTCCCCACCTGAGGTTTCTCAGCTCACACACTTGCCTTCTGTGCAATCAGATCACATTTCTAGCACAATCATTTCATCCACTGTCAATTATTGCTACATCACATATTTCCCAACTTGTGCCTTCCTGAGTTTTCCATCTCAGTTCCTTGTCATCTGTTAAAAGTTTTGTGCCCAGTGTTGACAGTAACAAGACAGCAGCAACTAAACACCTTAAAAAAATAAAAAAAGCAGTTCTGCCAGCTAGCAAAACCTACAGAGAAAGCTAAGGCAGCTATAGAGCTGGACCCTGAAAGAACAGGTATTTCAGTAGAGAAAGATAAAACAGTTTTTAAAAAGAGCAAACATTTAAACTCTGAAGAGATTAAACTAGAAGAATGCTTTTCAGGCAGCAGCAGATCCTTCACAAGGACAGAGGATAACAAAATGAAGAGCCTAAAATCACACTCACTTGCCCAAAAGAGCAACTCTCAGTGCCATTGAGGTTTTGACTGTTTTCTGGAGGCAGGAAGTTGAGAGTAACACAATCCCAGTACAAACCCATCTTCCTTCACAAGCTGAAGAGAGAATATAATTAATTAGAATAGGACACAGGGGAAAACCTGGGAAACCACAGAACAGTTTGGGTGTCCCAAGACAGGTGCCTCATGGCATTGCAGACTGATGTCAGGGTTTAAAGGTGTAACAGGGGGTATTTACAACACAGAAACTACAGATTGCTGAGCCCAGAGCTGTGAAGTGACAGTGAGAAGTGAGGCAGCCAGGAGACACCTGGGCTGTACCACTCACTGCACAACCAGGGGCATTGTCTTGAAGAGAACTGTGGAACTTAATTTTGGGTTCTCCAGACCAAGAGCAGGCAGGACCCCTGATGAAGAGCCCAGACATGCAGATATGCCAATGAGTGTTGGGAAATGGCAGGAATCTGGAACAGGAACCAAGAATGAATGAGCTTGTGATGTCAACAAACGAGGTGCAGGGAGGATGGCTCTGTGTGCCAAAGTGATTCCCAGGGACCCTGCAGCACATTGGGATAATAAAGGAATGCCTGGCTTCTAAAAACCCACAAACTGAGTCTGAGGGGTATCTTTTAGGAGCTGCTTTTAGGTAACAAAACAGAGTAGAATCTCCCACCTGGGTAAGAACTTTTTTTTCTTAAATGTCAGACAAATTACACAAGTTCTGAGAAACATTACATACTTCTTGGCATGTTAGAAGTGTTGCTAATTGTGCCTTGGGTAAGAAAAGCTAATACTGAACCAACAAATGAAGCAGTTATGTTTCATTCACACAAGTTTTAAGTAACTTTCTTCTCCTCCCCCTTTCGTTCTTGTTTCTTTTTTTGTGAAAATAAAAAAAGAACTCAAAAGACTTTTCCTGTGAAAATTAACATCCCTGACTATTTGAAATTCCTTATCTAAAAATACCAATTACTCTGGGTGGTGGTATGAGGCTCGATTTGTGCAGGGAATTTAGTATTTTCTAACTGGATATATGTGAGTAATACTGGCAATCACGGGAAGGACATTTTTATCCAAAATAAGCTAATTTGAACATTATTACATGGGCTTTTTTCTTAAACAGTAACTACCCCCAGTGCTTATTCTGAAACTGAACTTCATTTTTCTGCACAACACCTGCATATAAGAAATAGTGCAAAACAACTGGCTTCCAATTTAAAAAAATCTGTTAAATTGGTTGTCACTGATTGAAGACACTGAATATACTGAACAGCTTTTATAATTAGGAAGGTACATTTTATCTTTTAATACACCTACTTATGCCTAAAAATTTCCTTCCTTCCATCTCATCACATAATACAAAATCATCCTTCTCTTTCCTAAGACAGAACATTCAAATAGGAGCTGCAATCTCCTGAAATCAGCAGGCAAAAAAAAGCCACTACCAAAAATAATACACTGAATATTTTACCAACTGCAGTAAAATTGTACCAGAGAGAAATTACCAAAGATCCAGTCAAAACCCAACTGTGTGCCTAAATCCCAAGATGAACAGAAGCTTGAAGTGCAGTGATCCAAGGCTATTTTGAAAGAGCAGATGTAGAACCAAGTCTCAGGCAGAAAGAAGGTGAAGCCTGTACTCTTTCATTAACTATATTCTTTCATTCCTTAAGCAAAATGAACTACAGTAGTTCCTTGAGGGGCACTGTGTTCATGTGTTAATACATCAGCTGTGAGGTTCTCATCTGATGACTGCACTCAAAAACCGAGGCCAGTCACAGAACTACTGAAGGACCAGTGACCAAAATTACCCTTCCTTCCTCCAATCTACAGTCAAAGGCACAGGGGAAGAATTAAGCAGACCTTTTAGAATATTACTTTGTTACCCACAGAGCACAGGAACACTTCCCAGCAGCCATACAGAAAAAGCAGTAGAAGCACCTCCCCTCTTGCTGAGGCTTGTAACTAACCCTTCTGCCTCTGGAGCCTCAAAAATGACCCAATTCCAGAGCCCTTTAAAAACAATGCATTCCAATCCTCCACTGAGACTGGGCAGCAGACTATTAATAGAAGGGTAAGAGCACGTGCTCAGATCCTTTCCCATCAGAAATGAACAGCTGCACAGGAGAGCAGGCGTGCCTCAACCCCAACCCTCATCTCTGAGGCTCTTCCCCTGCTCAAAGCCCACACCCCCAGGAGGGCACTGTGTCCACAGGAGTCAAACTGCACCCAAAACTCAGGTCTCAGCAAGTACAACTGACCAATGCACAAACCGCTGGGCAATTCTGCAGGCAGAATGCCACAAGCTCCCCCTGAGCTCCTGATACCAAGCACATCTCACATGGGGAAAACCTCTGAGAACTGCTAAAACAACTGGTGTCATGCTGACCTGATCACAAAAGCTCAGTTCTACTCCTTCAAGTCAACTCTACCTTCCACTTCACAGAACAATTTTCTAGCTAAAGTACCCAAAAGACAGTGAGGTAGAATTAGGAATGTTAAATTTAAGAATTTGCAGCTTTCAATTGCCTCATATTTAAGATACTTATCCAGCACTCCTCTAGTCAGCAACTCCATTGGCTTAGTAGCAATTCAACCTGCACTTTCATTACAATTAATATATACTATTTTCTATACTTATCCACTGTATGCTGTCCTTGCATGTATTCCAAGATCCAGACAAAATATCTGAACAATTTGAAAGAAGGGAAATATAAGTTTCAGTACTCTGCACAACTCACTGTTGATATCTGTTAAGGAGGGAGATGAGAGGAAAATGCATCAGCGTGGTGACAGAGAGATGTTGGGCCATGCAATTGCGGCAGTTCAGGTCACTCACTGACACAGTTAAACATTCATTGTCAGTCCCAACTGTCTAATGGCTGTCCTAACAACCCTTTAAAAGAGGGCAATGATGACACTGGTGTGATCCTGTGATGTGGCTGTATGTTCTTATGACTTCCACATGTCACTATGGGCCATCTGTGGCAAACTACAGCACTGTATCTTCACCAAAAACTAGCTTTTTTGTTTCAACATAATGGTTTACATGCCCTTGACTCGGGGAAGAATGTTCATTGTTGAGCCTCAGACCCAGAGCTGAGCTGTCTTCAAATTAGTATTTTCCACCTCATTAATGGGTATTTTGGTGGTGAAGAACTAAGGATGGTCAGTCTCATCATGCCCTTTCAAAATACACAGTTAAACTGACACTTGGCTTACACCCTGTTAAGCAGAAAGAGCTGGGGTTCCATGTTGTTAGAGCCTCCCAATTTCCTTGCACAGCAGAGGTTAGTATCACTGCAATCCAGACTGTAGGACACACTCTGCAAGCAGGTAGACTTCAGACTTTTCAACAGGTCCACTTCTCAGAAGCTGTTTTTTGTAGCAGTTCCTTATCATACAGATTTACAGGTTAAACACTAGCATGCCTAGAAATAGCTCCATGTAGCCCCACGGGGTTATCATCAGATGGCCTCTGATGAGGACTTGTAAAAAAGCAGCAAACATCCCCATCCCACAACTCAAGACAGAAGAAGTCAGAAGCCCAAAGCATCACTTGAGAGAATTCAGCAGGCAGAGTTCACAACAGAATCACAAGTTCCTGTCTTTGATATCCAAGCATTCCTCTGTCCTGATGGATGTATTACACTCTGCCCCACACTGAGAGGGGCTACAGTTAGTTCCTTAGCTACAAAGACTCAGGTGTGTTTTGTCTGTCCACTGAAGATGTGTAAAGACACAGAAATCAGCTCCCTGTGATATCACAATGCAGAAATAGCAGAAAAAGATGTGCATCTGGTGTTAGGCCACTCAGAGTATGTCCTTCCTGGTATTCCACTCTAGAGCAGCCATTCTCTAGGCTATTTCTCAAATTCACTTTCATTTCTTACAAAAAATTTTGCTTAGACTGTATTGCAATAATCCAGTCACTAAAAAAAAAACTTGTAAGTTTTTAAAAAATCATCCCCTGTAAAAACCCAGAACACACAACTGCCAGAGATCAAGCCACTGATCAATATAATTCAAGTTTATGTTGGCAATGACATATTTTAGCATATGATGAATGCTGGCTGCTAGAAAATGTTGAGCACAGGTAACAATGAAAAACTCCAGCATCCCTGACAAAGCTGAGGCAAAACACTTCTCAGTGACCCAAAGGAGAGACTTCCACCACAGCTTGTTTCTGTCACTTTGTAAATGCATAGTCCAGTGACAGTATCACAGTGGGCACACTAAGATTTTCCTGTTAGGCTCAGTATTAAGACTCAGCTCATCTCTAAGTGCTTGCTCTGAGGGAGAAGGCATGTAGAAAACACCACAGCTCTTATGAAAGACATTTCCATACTTACTGGTGCTACTATTTTGCCCGTCTGTCCAACTTGCAAGTCATTAGGAACAAAGCCAGCATCAACAGCTGCACGGGAAGCTCCAACTAGTTGAAAGAAAATATTTCCAGTGTTTTCTTTTAAAATGTTAGTGAGCCAAATTTCTATCACCATAAAAGCACATGTATTTTACTGAAGAGTCCCACACTCTAAGGGCACGTATTTAGAAATCTCCCTCCTAAAAGCTCTTATGGTAATCCTGCTCTATATACCACTAGCTAAAAACTTCCAAATACTAAGTGCTAATGCACTGCATAAGCAACAGGAAATCCTTACTCCCAGCACCAAAGGGCCATATATTTTAAATCAAGGATTTCAGTCTGGCACATTTCCATTATTTTTTCTTGTTGCTTTGTCAAAAAAGGATTTTCCCATAAATGCCTTCCCAAAATGTTCCTTCAAGTTTGAATAGAACATATGTGCCATCTTGTATTGCTGTGAATCTCAAAGTCAGGCATAGTAAAGAAAAATATCAAAGTAAACTTGAAAATGCCATATGGGCATTTAATTAGCAAAGACACCAATTTAAAAACAAAGCTGGTCATGTAAAACTATAGATTTTTATATGATGTGAAAGATAAATTAATAGAGTTAAAACATTAAAGCAAATAGTTCCTCCTTTCCCCCCAACCTTTACATAAAATGCTTTGCTGAAACATTGTATGTGGTTGGGTTTTTTCCTGTTCCTACAAAAGCACAGCAAAAGGACAGAGTGACTCAAACTCCAACGACTGTGAATGGGATTCTGTAAAGGATGTATGAAGAAAGTATCAGCTCTTCAAAGTGAGCTAAACAACTTCCCTTTCTGTCTGCAAGCTTCTGCTCTGGAGATTTGAGGAGGACAGGGAATATTAGTTTAGTATTTTGCTTCATACACAGGCATTTAAATACAGTTGACAAAACTTTATTGCCAAACTAAGAGGATTTAAAGAGTTTATTTGATAGAGACACGAAAATAAAAGATGTAAGATGAACACTGTTTTTAATGTGACCTTTTTAAATATAACAAACAGGGTTAAAGCAAATAGAGGAAAACAAGTTTACCTGCAGCATTTAATTGATCTGCAAGGTCATATAACAACTTGAAATTCTCACCACTCTTCATGCCCCTCCCTTAAAAGTTAAGAACAAAAAATGATCAAGAAAGAAGAACAAAATATGCATTAAGATTTTTTTTATTGCCTGTGTAAACTTTCTGGATGATTTTTTGCCTTTGCAAGGACTCCAGGGTATTTTTGGATACATTACTAACTGGTATTTAATACTCAGATTTTTTTTTATTAATATTTCACACATATAAACCAACATCACTGTCTTGTTCCTTTCCTGCACACAGCACCATCAAGACCATTCTCCAAATTCTGGGAAACAGAATTTATTTTTTTTACTAATTTGTGCTCCCTCTGCTGGCTTTAGGTACAAAACTCTGTAGTGGGATAACTAAGGAATCATTTTTTAGCCAGACATACAGTAAAAATCACAATGCATCACCTGATACCTGAGAAGCAGAGCACAAACATAATGGGTTTTAAAATCATTAAGGTCATTGCCTAATAATGTTTAGACTGCCTGTAATGATTAGCAGTAATTTTAAACATGATAGATGTCAATCTAAAAACACTTCATATTGCTAAAATTTTCAAGGGACTCAACAAATCCGACAATGTTCTGACATAACCTCCCCACAAAGCACACATGTTGAGGGCCTTCCCTATGCCATATTGCAGAATTACATCATCTTTTTTTAAATGTATCCCATTACAGTGTTCTGCTACAGCCATTATTTAAGCAAGAGGTACTTAAATGCAACCTCAGACAGTCCTACCATTATCTACTCACCACCTGACACCACCACTTTTGCACTGGTGAGCTCCGGTCGATCGCTCTTTGTCAACTTCTGCTCAATCCACTCCGAGAGACCAACGGGTGGTGGAGGGGTCACTGCATTCACCAGATGAACAAAAACACCCACACCAACAATCACAAACCATGTGTGGCCAACCTTTTAAATCTGAGCTTAAAACTGCAAGCAAAGTTCATTCTACAACCAATTCCAGCACAGGCTTTTAACCACTCAGGCACTGCTCCGTGGCTCTGAGTAACAAGCCTCATTCTCCAGTTGTGTTTAAGCAACTCCAGTACAAGCTGCACTAAAATGGAAGCTCTGTTGTGTAAATGTTACACTTTGATACCAACCCAGCTGACAGCGCAATAAACTAATCTCAAGTAACGTTTGTTTTTTAACATCCACAGATGGATGGTTCAGGGGCAGGAACTAAGCCACAAAAAAAAAAAAAAAAAAAAAAAGGCCCACAGTGAAAAACAGCAAAGGTGATCAAACAGTGGCCCAGGTTTCCCAGTGTGGCTGTGAAGATATATCTCCAGGTGTGGAGATACTCAAAGCCTGACTGGACACAGCCCTGGTCAATCTGCCCCAGGGGCCTGGACCAGATGATCTCTAGAGGTCCCTTCCAACCTCAACTATTTTGTCATTTTGATAATAGAGAAATCCAGTCACAAAGTTACACTGGCTTCATTAAAAAGTAATTTTAACTGATACGGTTAAAACTGATCGAAAATAACTGGGTGTTCTCAACTCCATTTAAACCACTACTAATTTAGTTTGATGATGTAATGGCCTATTTCAACTGCAACAAGATTAAAACAAAACTGTGGAGAGCCAGCCACTTCCATTTTCAAAACAAGAATGAGCAAAAATAAATCTGATTATTCAAACAGCTGTAACTTGTCCTTAAACTTTCAAGATTACAGTGGCAGAAATTTAAGCAGCAAGTGAAACAAGTAAAAACCATCTCCTTTTCTGGTTAAAGAAAGGGAGTAACTGAGCAGAAAACCCTCATCCTTCCCTTACCAGACATCACTAAAAAGTGCAAGAACCTGTATTAGAAGTACAAAGCTAACATTATGACAATCAGTTTGCTCTGACAAATACTTATATAAAATACCACCACACAGTGAGCAAAACTAGGTGTATGACATAAAACAAGCAGAACAATTACTCACCCTTTTCCACACTGGCACTACCACCACTCGCTGGTGCAGCCCCAAATGAAGTCCCTCGTACAGTGAACACTTTAATTGCTTCATCACACTGCACAGTGCAAAGAATATTTCCTAAAAAGAAAGAAGTCACATTAAAAAATTAAACATTATCAGATATAGTATGCTTTAAAAAAATAAAGATAATATCAAAACTGCATCAGCATAGGGAACACCCACAAAGGTACTTCCCAAAATTGCACTTTTAGACAACTAGAACTTGGCAGTTAATAAATACAGATTAAAAATATTTTAAATTTACTTTTGAGCACCATATTTCTGAAATATGATGCCAAATGTTCTCTTTTTAAAGGATACAAAGTTTTCACATCAACTCTTATGAATGAGCTTTTAAATCTCAGAAGGGACAAAAAACCAACTTTGAAAATGCCATTCTTAAACATAAAGAATATCCACAATTCAAAGTAGATCTTTTATCCTGTTGCATGAATTCATCAGAACCGAAGACAATGAGGCCTCCCCCAAGTACTTGTGGGATTATGTTTCTCTCTATAGTACAACACTTCACACTGGAGGCTGCAGGGAACATTAAAAGGAAAAAATACTGCAACATTTTTCTGAACAAAGTATTCATAAAGTCATCTTGAAACTGTGAATTACTGGGAAGCAACTTAAAAGTGCAGCACAAAAGCACGTTCTGGTACCATAACTCCAACATAACACCATCCTGGTACAGCAAAATTAAGAAACACAAGCTAACGAGCTCATATCTAAAATAAAACACACTGTCAGCCAAGCAGTAGAGAAACAAGACTGAAAAAGAATTACAAATTAAATCAATTAAATACTATAAATAATTTGCTCAATGCCTCCATAATAAGAAAAAAATAACTCTGAGGTATCTTAAAGCAGAACTAATGCCAGTCCTACTAAATACAGGAGCACAATTAACCTTGTGTCTTACACTTTACAATATCTGATCAGAAGTGCATTAACAAAGAAACACAATAAGTGTAGAGGACATGACAAATTCTGTTCATTCAGGTGACAGACCTGGGTTTGACATTCTAGTGCCAGAGTTGCTGGGCTTACTTGCTTTCTCACACAGGGAGCATCATGTCCATCCCCAGGCTTCATTTTTTTATGAACCACAGCAATTCAGCTTGTACACTGAAAATTCCTATCAACTTCTAAGGTTCTAAGAACAGGATCACGTAGAAATGTTTGTGGTACTGGGGGTTTTTTTTGCATTAATACCACACACATTTTGTGATCACCCACCTGCATAGATGGTCCTCACAAAAGTATCAGGGGACTTAATTTCAATAATGTCAGAAATGGGGGCAACATCCAGTTTGCCAGCCACTCTGGGAATGAGATTCTAGAAGTCAGAGATGGAAAGTCAGCAAAGCAAATGCAAAGTAAAATACACGTGGTCAGCAAAACACCTGCTAACCCAATTTTAACCTCATATAATGCTGTCTCTAAGTAAAAAGACACATAAAACTAAGAATTTTGTAGGGCTACTCATGTAGTTTTATCAACCAAATAAAATCTTATTACTGTAACAACATTAGACATTTTATGAGACTTACTGTAAGTAAACCCTTAATTCAATATCTTAAATTAGGAGGCTTATTTGCTTCGAATAGTTTCAAACTGAATATAGATGCCATTTACTCAGAAAATTGACAATTATGGATTGCTGAGCTCTTAGCACTTCAAGGGAGAAAAAAAAGTAATTTTTGGAAGATAGCTGCCAGAGACAGTAAGAAAAAAACCCTGCAGTCTTCCCCCAAAACCCAAAAAATTATTTTTAACATTAAAACATTTTAACATTAAAATATATATTCTCTTGCTTCAAAACTTACTCTAGAAAATTTACTTAGCACCTCTAGGAGTGAGGAAAGAGAATAAAATGAGCAGCAGAAACAATGAAGAAATCAATGGTAACAAGATGATTGCTTGCTTTCTGTCTGTCTCCTAATCTGGTACAACGCAAAGGGCCCAGCTCTGAAACCTCAACCCACACGAAGCCCTCAAAAAAGGCAGTGTGAGCCTTAAAGCACAAGCCATTAACTTTGGCACTGCAGCTCAAAAATTTAAAACAAATGAATTAAAACCCCTAAGGCTTAAGGTCCATAAAGATTTCTCCCAGCAGGAACACAAGTGTCCAGCAGGACACTGCCTGGAAGTGAAAGCAGTCGTGGGGAGGCCGATGTTGCTCATCTCCGTTGGCAGGATTGCCCAAGGATCCTTTTTCCCTGATGTAGCTGCACCACAATGTGGCCCAGACTGTAAATACTGAGCCTCTCCACCTACTAAAACATATTCTTTAAAAAAACAAGTTTTGAAAAATTGCATTTTCATTTAAAAACGTCTTGGCTGAGACTTAGATCTGTTATTAACTATGTTTACAGACATCTCAAGGCACAGAACTTGTATCAAAGATGCAACTCCTCCTCTAAAAAACTTTGCTTCCACTAGGTCTGCACACTTTCATTTCAATATGCAAATAATACACTTTTCCTCTTGATTTGCTGTGCTTTTCCTTACAATTTCCATGCTCTCAGATCAAAATCTCCTTTGCCTCATATACACAGGACTAGCTGGTTACCACGGAATATTTCTTCTACACTGCTCCTTGGTCCACAGCAGCCCATAATAAAACTCAACCAGGAATCAGTGTTTCTAACTAACGACTCTTTAAGAAAACATAAAGCAGTGTCTGTCCCTTTTCTACAAGAACTTTTGGATGCACTTACCTTCCCAAAGGCAGATGCTCCGGCACAAATGTGGGTGTAATTACATTTTTTATGAGTTTCCACAATCAAGGGAGTCAGCTCCTCTGAGAAGAAAAATATATTGCCCAGAATTTAAAACTCTCTTCTTTTCAAGCACAAATATAAATCCCATTTCTTTTGTCAACAGGTAAAAAATTCTCACCTGCCAGAAATCCCTTGTATGCATCCTGCTGAGCCACAAGAACCTTGGCAACACCCTGCACTTTGCTGACTTCTTGTGCTACCTGTGATTACAAGTTTGTGTTACAACAGGCACCACAAACAAATAACAGGAGAGTCCCTGCTGCAAAGAGCTCACAGCCTGTAGATTAGTTAAAACCAGAACAAAAAGTAGTGAATTTCAAAATCAGAAGGATGGAATAAAATCCAGGTCTTCTGACTCACAGCACAGTGCTGGGATAGTGGGATAATGGAAATGAATTTGTGAGTAAGAAAACTACAGAACAAATCCCACACAGGAAAGCTTGTGTCCTGCGCTCAGGATCACACACTGATCTCATCTATTACAGCACCAGAGAAGTCACACATGAGGACTATTGCTCAGTATCCCAATACAATCATCAAGAAACCAATCCTACTTTCTTTTAAATCAGTCAATATTTGCCACACAAGCAAATATGAATGTACAGCTATGTTATGATCTCTGCCCAATTTTAGGAGCAACCCTTTGCTTGCATCCGACATTTTGCCCACTGATGAGATGTGTATTTTCAATTTATATTTATGCATTTTTTTTTCCTTTAAATTTGCACAAGTCAAGTTTAAATGATAAAAGGGTTATTACAGATCAGAGAGAAAAGGACTGACAGCAAGGTCTGGAGACCACATGCATTGTCCCAGAACCAGAGTAGTTTTACTCAGTTTGATGAGTATCAGTTTACCCTCAAAAATTAACAAAAGGAAATAAATGAAGAACTCCCCAAGAGCTGCTGCACAACAGCAGCTGGAGGAATTGCCTCTTAAAAAGAAACAGCCAAACCTCCAGGTTTTGTAAAATACTTTTTCCCACATTCCCAAACACACACAATGTACCTCCTGAACGAGATACAACATTGCATTCAAATAACAGTGAATGAACAGTATGTAAAACATTAAGTGAAGGGTTTTTGTACTTCTGCTGCTCACACAAGAGTAAATCATGCTGGACTAAAAGTGCCACTACTGCACTAACTACACTGCTTCTAGATTTTGCACATAAAAAGTACACTAACACCAGGCTATAACATACCATGAACTTTTTTCAGATGTGAGCCCCATGCCAAAGTCCAGAAGCACTAATTTCTGAATTTTAGGTTGCAAACACACTTTTTTCTATGCAAGTAGCAGTTGACTGGTAAAAGTAAGTTGCTCAGAATCCCAGTCCATCACTGTGCTGTTTCACTTCTGCTGGTTTCTGTTTGAACAAGCTTCTTTCCCAGTTCTTACCACCACCATATTTTTCAAAGCTGACAGAGATCTTGTTTTAAAAGTTACTTGTCCTTCACTCCTGTAAAAATGTGCTTGCTCAAGCTTGTAACCCCTGTCATTGATACAGTCCCCTGTGAACTGAAACCCACACCTTCAGAACAGAAGCATTCCCGGTGCAGCACAGCTCTGGCCCACGAGCAGTTCCTGGCACAGCTCCTCCTTACCACAGGTTATTTTTCAGGCTGCCCAGGACACTGCCAAGGGTTGTTTCACCGTGCTCTTCACCTCACAGCCCTTCCTACCTTGTCACAGCTGGTGCCAGCCACCAAACAGGACACCTCCCCTCCCAGCTGGTTGGCGGCGGTGATGGTGTTGAGGGTGATGGGGTTCAGGGACTCGTTGTTGTGCTCTGCTATCACCAGAGTGCTCTGACACCTCTGCAGCACCGAGGCCTGCCAAGGGAGGGACACACACACACGTTGGACAGTCAGGATCTGAGTTCAAACCTGCTCCCCAGCACAGCCAGCCTGTACAGAACAAACTGTCAAACACAGCAGGCTCGTTCTAGAGAACTTTTATTAAGGAGAATACACAAGGTGTTAAAGGAGAAGTATAAACTTGCTTAACTCCATGCTGTGTTTAAACTAAAACATCCACATGAAAATTCTGAACAAAATAAAGAAAATTATTTTAATGCCATTACATTCAAACTCAATTGATCAACTTCACCAAGTACCCGAGAGTGAACGGTCAACCAGCAGGACTGAGACACAAGGAAATCAAGGGCTCCAAATTAATATTTACTTGGTTTAGGAGGTGTTTTAGGGGTTATTAGAGGTTTTAACCAAAATCGAGCTACAGAATTCACTTTAGTTATGTACAGAGGTCAAATTATATGCAGTGGCTGGATGACAGTTAAGCAGCCTGAGCACATATCAACAGAAATCTTGGTAACATTCATTTTTTCCCCTTCTTTCTCTTTAAAACACTTGAGCATTTAATTCTATCACCACAATTTAATGGTCCTTAAATAATAATTTTGAGCAATTCACCACCCACACATAAACTTTGACTTCTAAAGCAAAAATGAAAGGGGAAAAAAAAAAAGAAAGGGAAAGAACTGCCATGAAAACAAAAAATATTCTAAACTCTGAGACTTTTCCTCTCTAATATTCAAGTGAACATGTGAAAAGTGTTATTTCTCCAAGACTAATATTAGGGTAGGGGAAAACATTTGGGATGGGAACAGGAATATTATCCTTCTAATCCTTGCTCAGCCTACAAAAAGCCTAACTGAAGACTCAAGTTACATCAGTGTAACATGGAACACATGGAAAACCCACTATATTCATTAATATGACCAGGGCACAAACACTAACACAACACTGAAGAATTCCCAGCCAAAGAGCACTTTCTTAAACACACACTCCAACACCATCTCCCCTCAGACAAACATGCACTTACCTACAATACAAAATAAAAAAAAACTCCAGAAAATCTGAAGGTTAAAACTCGGATCTAGACTTCAACCCCACAAAGCCTCCCAATGCTAAACTCCACACAGAGAAAGCAAATCCCAAGGACTTCCCTGAACAGATTCCCAGTGCAAAAACATAAACACAAAGATGTTTTTTGCAGAATCTGGATGGTAATTTGTCCTTCTGATTGAAGTAATAGGGATTCTTGTAAAAGTGCTCTGCATTTCATCTTTTATGCTTGCTATGATTAAATATTCCAAGCTTATTTGAAATCAATTGCCAGTAACAAAATATTTATTGCCAATGTAGCTGAGACACTGTATTTTGGATTATGTTTCATACATCATTTGCAATAAAAGTTACGAAGAAGAAATCTATGCTTTTGTGGCCAAAATTCCACTTCTGCAATGATTTAGTCATGTCACAGGGGAAAGGGGACCATGCTCCTGGAAGATCCTGGAGTTTTCCAATTTCTGAAGGGAGCCACATGCATTTTAAACATGCACTAAGTCCTGACTGTATTATCATCTTTTCCCTAAACAAGTCCTGCACCACCGGAGGAGCTCTCATCATTCTGTCAAACCATTCCAGAATAAGCTGAGAAATAACTGGGTTTCAGCCAAACACAGAAGAGCAATGGATGTTGCTTGAGCAGACTGGACATTACAGCACTAATTAAGCATTATTTCTAAACCAGTAATTCCCCATTTTATATTTGTGGAAATATCCACAATAGGCACACTAGAATGTCACTTTGGGGATGACATTTCTGAACATAAAGACCAGATCTAAAATAAATTAAAAGCCACTTTACAGGTTTTGGGTAAAAATCCTGGATGACTCTGTGAGTATGAATTTTAATACACTAACACACATGAAATATTTTTTTCAATAGACCAAACCAAATCAAACTGGCTTTTGTTTGTTACAATAAAGAATCTGCAGTAAAACCAGAGGGTAACTCAGCCACTCACATATGGTCCTGAAAACCAAGAAGCTGCAATGAGTCAGTGAAGAGGACAGGTAGTTATTTTGATGGAGTTCCTTGTCCAGCTGCACATGTGAGAGAAGAGCCCATTATTTTCCTGCCCTTGGGCAGGATGTCTGCTTTGAAGCCCAGCTAAAACAGAAGGTGGATAATAACCCAAACCAGCTGGCAGCACAGGGAGAAAGCACAAGAAATAAGACACACAAACTAATCAAACTACGGAAAGCACTGCCTGGAGAGGGACCAGCACTCAGGGCTTGTGCCACAGAGGGGGCCTGGTGAAAACCAAGGACCATCAACTACAAACAGCCTACAAAGCTGGGGGTGCATGACTGCAGGACAACAGCCCCTGCCATGCCAGTGACAGGGAGGCCTGGGGAGCTGATTTTACCCAGGTTTAGCCACAAATCTCAACTAAGCACCTACATTTCCTCTACAGCAGGAACATCTGCACTCCCTCTCTGCTGGAAACTCCAGTGATTGAGTTTATACCAAAATAAACACCTGTGAGGGAAAACTGTTTGGAGTTTCCAACTTGCCCCTCCCTCTTCAGCAAACCTGGCCACTGGCTTCCAGATGTGTAAAAGCTGCTCAGATAAACTGAGATGTGCAGATCAACTGAGCCACTTGCAAAGTGCCACAGGATTTGCTCAATCCATCACCTCTGCTTTCTCCAAAGCATCTCCTCACCTGAGAAACTCAGCAACATCTCCCATGAAAAATGTGAAAAATCTCAGCACAATACCTGGATTTCTAGGCTTCAGACAAAATAACTGAGCCTGGTCACTGCCCCAGCACAACATCTGCAGCCTGGACTCATCCAGAGGTGCCCAAGCAAAGCCACATCTCAGGTTGTGTGATGTGCTCCTCACACAACATTCCTGCCAACCTCAACCTGGGCTGGTCTTTCAACATCTCTGTGGCTAGGTCTCCTGCACAGCACTCCTTAAACGTGGATTTGCTGCTTCTGTGCTAAAACCACGGGCCAACAGCTGGAAACCCCAGAGACAAGTGCTGTAAATCTCTGGGTGAGGCTGGGGAGCAGGAGGGACAGCCATGGCTGACATTCCCAACACAGGAACTGGGAATCCAGCAGGGCAAGGACAGCCACAAAGCCCTGCCAGGAAAGGCAAGAGATGCAGCAGGTGAATTCTACATGGCCCCATGCTCCAATATGCAGCAACAGGAAACAGGCTGCTGGAAGCATCACCTGGGAAACAAGTTTTTCTCCCAATCTCTTCAGAGGAGCCACTGGAAGTTTCAGGAGCTAAATCAAAATAGATATTCACAAGGCTATAGCACAAAACAATTGGATCCAGAAAGGGATCTCAGTATTAACACTGCTTAGTAGGAATTCTGGGCCTCGTGGAGAACCACTAATTCTGGGCAAAGTTCCCAAAAACAGAACCCAGGAACTGGGGTATCACTAAAGAGAACGGCTACACTGCTAAACAACCAAGCAAGGCCTCGTTCTAGTAAGAGACACTCTTACAGCTGCAAAACTTTACACAAAAAACTAAATCTGGCATGTTCAAGGAGAGGAGGGAACTCCAATACTAAGGTTGTACTACCAGCACCTCTCTGCAGACCTGGCTACAGAAGAGATGCAAGAGACAGCCCTGTTAACTCCAGGAATCACTAACCAGAAACACAGCACTGAAGGAGCTGTAACTGCAGCAAAGAACAGAGGGGGGAGGGAAAAAAACAAAAAAACACTTTGCAAACAGAATAAACACTCGAAATTACAAAGGAATTGAAGCAGCAATAGAAAGAATGTAATACAGAATGAACTTCTTCAGATTTACACCTGGATTTTAATAACAATCAAAGCTGTTCTGAAATATGTACAGCACTGACACTGAACTCCCTAAGTGGCTTCCGCCCATCTCTGCACCGACTTTTGTACAACTTTGGTTTCATTCCTCCTCAGTCCTCCCATCTTTAATTTATGCAAAACTCCAACCTTCCCTTCCTGTTCATCCTTCACAGGTCTCTGCTGGTTTTCCCTACACTCCATTCATCTCCAGCTGGGTGTCAGCAGGGATCAACCTTGCAGTGTGCAAAGGAGCCCCGAGTTTGTTTCACTTCTCTCACAGACTACACTGTTACCCTGCAACGTTACTGGAGGTGCACAGGATGCTGTACCTGCTTTATTTTATAAAGTTACGAGTTGAGATGTGTGTGGCTGCACCCTCACCTTCCCAGGACACAGAACCCAGCTGTGACTAAAGGACTATTTGCACAGCAGTGCCACATGACTGGGAGTTCCACAGATCATCAAGACCTTTGCCCCACAAAGCCTGGGACGTGTCCATGATTACAACAGTCAGAACCTTCTGATGACTTGAACCATGTCTGACCTAGTGCACCTGTGCTTAAGAGAGTCTTACTACCTGAAGCCAATTAATAACCCACATCCATAACATATTTTAGACCAGCACAGAACCTATAAAAGCTCTAGAGAGCTCAGAAAGAAACTTGCAGGACTTAAAAGTTGTGTGCAAGGATTATTTACACACAGTTCTAGTGGAAGGAGGACCTCCCAGAGCTGAGAGTTCGAGCAGATATTCAGGGACATCTCATCAATCACCCGCTCCAGCCAACCTTGGATTCCCCCGGCCTTGGTACCAGAGCCGCAAGGACACAGGGAGCAGCAAAGGCCTCCAGACACCCAGCTCCCCTCCCGGCCCAGCAGGGAAGGGCAAAAGCAACAAGTGCTCCACAGGCTGAGAGTTAAAGCAACCCCTGCACCGCTCTGACTGAGAGACGCTGCTGCAGCCTCCCCACACCCCACAAAGCCCCTCCTCGAGCCACAAGTGTATTTTTAGTGTTGTTAAAAATCTGCAATAGGAAACTTCAGGAGCCTTCTCCAGCCCGAAGGAAAAGCGCTGCCCGTGCCCGGCTCGTCCTGCCGGAGGGGGGGGCCGAGTCCAGCCCCGGGGCCAGCGCTGGCGCTCCCCAGCTGGCCGCCAGGAAGGGCTTCCCAGCACCCGCACCCCGCTCCCGAACTCCAGGGGCGGCACGCAGGGAGCGGCACAGGGGCGCGGGGGGGCCCGGCCCCGCACAGCCCCGCACGGCCCCCGCCACCTTTGCCCCACTGGGCAGGTCCCGCACGGCCCGAGGCGCTGCGCGGGGTCTCGCCCCGCCCGAGCCCCGCACACACCGTCCAAGAGCACCCAATCCCGCGCCCACTGCCCGGCCCACCCATCGCCCTTCCATCCTCACCGTCCCCCGCGCCCTC
>VXBA01005189.1:492107-548152 GCA_013399895.1 Serilophus lunatus | reverse complement strand
TTTTTTTTTTTTTAAACAGTCTCTTGGCTTAATGATCCCAGGGAGTTTTACAGGCTTGGAACATGGACTGCTCCTCTTACAAAATTCTCTAACACAAAGTCTATACTGAAATCCAGCTTGCTTCTCCTCCTCCTCCCACATCCTGGGACCCAGACACATTTACACACAATTAGCTTTTCTTGTTGCTCTTTCTCTAGCTTGAAAGTCAGATATGCATGTCAAATGTAACAAGATCCTAATTAAATCACTGCATTTCTGTACAGCCAAGCATTTAGGCACCTGCTTAACTTCTGCTCTGTGCCTATGTTCCATTACTACTTGCTTGCAGTTATTTTTTATCCTGAATTGAGACCTATCAAATTAGTCCAAGCTATTTTTATTTTTTTTTTTTATCCTGAGCAGGCAAGTCACAATAATGTCTTCTATATTTCCTTTAAAAATTTTGCTTATTCTCAAAATTTATAGCTATTAATACAAATCTATTGGTTTTGCCTGTGCTTAGTTGGCATAAATTCCAGCTTATTTTATTTATGGCCCAACACATTCTAAATGTTAGAACAACTCTCCGAAGACCCAATCTACACACAGCTAAGAGACACAGCAAATACATTTCTAAAATGCTATCTCATGATGAACTAATGAAGTTTTCCTTTGTGCCAAACTCCAGATCCTGATCCATTGTGGAGGAGGAGCCCCTGTTCCAGAGCACGGTGAGGAGTCAGGGTTGGCACACCAGAAAGCACTGCCCACTGCCCTGTCTGCTCTCAGTGCAAAAGCCTGTTAAGAAGGAGAGGGGAGAGCACCTCAAGCCCTCACCTTTGAGCCTACCACCTTCCCTGCCTGGTGCCTGCCTCAAGTTGCAGGTCCCCCCACACTGTGCTGCCGCATCCCCAGCCGACTGCCCGGCACGGTGACGGATGTGGTGACCTGTGGGAACTCTGCTCTGAGCAACACCTTCCAAGGTTGCCAATCAGTTATCTTCTGTCACTCCCACCACTTTATAGCCTTCTGCAGGTCCTGCTCAGCTGCTTAATCTCCAACAGCCAGCGGGTCAGGCTGTCTCCTCTGCCCTACCAGCAATCCGTGCTCCCGTGTGACTCTTTGGGAAGTGCACTCTGCTCTCACAACAGCAATAATCATCCTGAGCCACCAGACTGGTACTGCTGAAGTTTAGCACTTAGGAAAGCATCATTCATGATTTCTGAAGTTTCTAGATGGAATTCATGTTTTCCTCACATTTACTTGGGCCAATATTCACTATGCAGTGCATTGCTTGGCCACTTGCTGCAATTCCTCTCACTGTGAAAGCCTGAAGCAGTATAAAAGTCAGTCTTTCAAAACAGACCCCAGTGACAAAAGCCAGCAATATGCCACACAGCACTTGAGCAATAAAAAAGGACAATCAATCAAAAAAATTAAAAGGTCCTTGTGGTATGGAACAGTAATAAAGTTGTGAGGGGAACTCATCATCCTGCTGGGAGATAAGGCTTCCCTTGTAGGAAAGGCTTCCCTTAGGTAGGGCGATTGCTGGAAGGATATTCCATCCTGGATTTTCAGTTTTTTCCCTGTATTCCCACCAGAATAGCTCCAGCAGCCTTCTTCTCCTGTCACTGCTTCCTGGCACTTTGCAAAGGAGAACTTGCCAGGTCTGAAGACCTTTGCAAGGGAACCAACGGACCATATGAACCCAGAACACTTGGGTATGATTTTCCTCTGGGTAGCAAAGAGAACAGTTGCAGCTCATTTAATTCTTTGTTGATGCTCCAAGGGCCCCAAAATAGTTCTGATGATCCTGCAGGACTGAGAATCAGAGAAATGCAGCTCCTCTCCTTGCTTGCCAGGGCAGGGAGATAACCACTGGCACACACAGGGACAACCTTCACCTGAGAACCAGCAAGGGAAAGATGTTTTGCTAATTGTATTTACGTACCACATGTAGATATATATATATATATATTTGTAATTCACTTAATCTTTCTCTGTATTCCTCTTACCATCAGTGAAAATTACAATTACTTCAAAATGCAGATGTAGGTATTTTTGTCAAAGGAGGGTAATGAAATCTTCATAACTAATAGGATCCAGACCTTTTGAATGATACAGCCATGATACAGAGTACCTCAGCAGTTACACGGCAAATCAGGTGTAAAATCTTACTAAGTCAGTGGTTCATTTTACAGAAAATTAAAATAAGAGTCTTCTAGTCTTTGAAACTCTATTTTCATAATCAGGTAACTAAGTTTATAAACATCTTGTAATTAATAAACAGGACTTTCATTAAGAAACTAAAATGCCAGCCAGGAGGTTGAAGAATGACTGTATGCAAAATAGTGAATAAATATCAGTCAAACTGAAGTGAGTTGATAATTCATATAATCATGTCATTCATATAGTCAATGTTCTAATTAGACATGTAATGTAGATGCATGATACTAATTCATCAAGAACTAGCTGTTCAATCAAACTGCCTTGTGAAGATTTATTTTAAGTACAGAGTAGCATTTCTGGAGACAACTTAACTTTCTCTTTCCAAGTTGTAGCTGCACATATTTTACAATCATAAAGCATTTAAAAAAGAGAAATTAATTGAATTAATTGAATTTAAAACTCTGCCTGCATCCTTCCAGAGATTTAAAGTAGATTATGATCCCAGATTAGTTTCCAATGGTTCCATGTATGTATGTTAAATATTGTCAGATATATATATATATATATATATTATTTATTACAAATAACAAAATAAATGGTTCAGTCTCAGACCAAGAACTTTCTCATTCCTTGTGTACTATGCAAGGCCAGTCCAGGATTACTGCAGAGTGGAAGTGCTGATTTGCAGAGCAGTATTTAGTCTAGTTCTACTGGTGGATTTAGGTTTTCTAGTTTCACTTGGACATTTGCAGCCCTGTAAAGACATCATTCATGTCAGTTATTTCTGTCAATATATACAATAAAACCACTGGAATTATCTTTCAGAGCAGCTAATTAATTTTCTGCTCAGGAAGAAGAGAAAGCCAGCAGCTTTTTGTCTATGCAAAGGCAAAACAAAGGACTGAGAAGTGCTTCATTTTGGGAAGAAACTTTGGGAGCAAATGCATGGCTGGCAACAATGGCACTGCTGGGACACAGCCACCATACCTCAGACCTGCAGGGCCAGGGGGTGTCCAAGTAAGAAAGTGGAGACAAATCCAGCAGCTCTGAGCTGCCATCTGAGCCCCTGGCAGTGCCTCCCCAGCAGCAAAGGGATTCCTGCTTGGCACCATGGACATAATGGGGCTCAAGGTGCACTCTGCAGCTCATCAGTTTCTTTCATCCACAGAAAAAAGAGAAAATTGATAGCAGAGAAGGGAAAAAGATTGCCAAGGAGAGAACTGAAATCTGTAGCCATGAAAACCCCAAATGTCAAGACTTGGAACAAAACCTTACCAGTCATCTGAGTGCACTGCTCTTGTGCGACTCACCCAGCCTGACAACGTTGGGCTCTCTGCACTCCAGTCAGGCTAGTGTTTTTATGTTATTAGACATTGTAGCTCTTTTATCAGGTGAAAAACTGAGACAAAGTTACACTAATGTGGATACAGGAAAATGGAACTGAAAAAGTTTAAAACTTCCTGAAGCAAAACCTTCTTTGGCTCTTGGAGAAAAGCTGCAAATGAAACGGTATGTTCCACAGGTACTCAGAAACAAATACAGAGCTTGTCACTGGGAGCTGAATTAACTTTCTATAAAAAATTCTTTCCAATACATTTTCCTTTTATTTTTATGAAATACAGCATTAAAATGTGCCCTTCTACTTGACTGTGCTCTTCTGCTATAATGTAGTTCACATCCAGATGGAATTTTCTTTAGAACAACTCAGTCTCAAAAGCTAATGATTCTCTAAGGGGCTCTCCCTGCCTTTCCCACTATCTCAGATGACCTGTGGTTCCAAACTTCAACATGGCCATTATAAACATTTGGATCTTAAAGTGGTACTGTTGGTATGGGAACTACTAATGTTTCTTTTCCATGTATTCATCATTTACATAAATGTCAATTCTAATTTGCACTAACAACTAATAACTTTATTGAGCAGCAACTGTGCATCTAATTCCTGTAACAACAGTATTTCATCAAACAGTTAAATCCTTTTGTTTGATGTCAGAATATTTACAACTTTGTAAAAGAAATAAGTCTTTATATTAGTAGTCCAGAGTTTCTCTTCAAAGTTAGATCTGCATTATTTCTCTGCTTCCATATAAACAGATCTCATACTGCTAGTATTTAATCAGCAGAATATGTCACCACTTAGGCTCTTCTTCTGTTTTAAGGTCAAGCTCCTTTCTTTCCATTTTGCAAACTTCACTATTGGCAAAGCTCTGAGCAAAGAATGTTCTAAATTCCTCCTAACATTTCTCAGCAATCAGAACACCATTTCCACACAAAAAAAGAAAGTTCCAGAACTCTACATTCAAATTTAAAAATAAGAATTTTTTCTATTTGAAAAATTCCAGTGTTTATTTTCTTAGCGTCATGTGTAAGCTTTCAGAGAGATGATAAGAGAGTTCAGGAGTAACATCAGCCTTCCTATAAACCACATTCTAAGCATTGTCTTTTTAGAATCTGGTCCAAGCAGATTCAGGGGTGCTCTGTGTATATATACCAGAAAAAATTCTCTCAGCAGTTTTTGTGTAATCATCCTAAGCCATACGAGCATTTAGGATAGGATGATGGCAGCTGCCAGCACAGTGAAGATGTAAAAGTGTTTATCAAAAGTCATACTAGTGGGAAATCTAGGAAAGGAAGCTCTTCATACAAAGCTCTTGAAAAAATGGCACCCAAAATGACAACTAACATGGCACCTTAGCTATAACAAATGAAATGCATATAGACTAAATTCACCAATAAATTAATAATGCTCAAAGATATTTCAAAATATAAGCTTCATTACAAAGTGAGGAAAGGAAAATGGAAACAATTCTAATATGCATTGAGGTTACTTGTGAATTTATGTTACAGGATAAAATAGTTATCTAATACCTGAACTAGAAAAAGTACCCAGGAAAACCTAATTTCAGAAGAGATAGCATTTTAGCATTTGATATATTAAAGTAAAACTAAGCACTTAAACATCAGGCTGCTCTCATGCTTTGTGTTAATCATATACTTAAGGACCGTGTTCAACAGGAGGGTATCACTGCTTTCTAGAAAATGATAAACTTCATTGTTTCCACAATAAAGTAACAGGAAATTTATATACTTAAGTGCTAGTCTAGCAATTTTTAATCAGAAAAGATCATTATACATCAAATGCATGGGGAATACATATATTCTGTAAGATAAAATTAAAAAAACCATCATGATGCATCTCAAATCCTCAGGTATTATTCTGAGCCCTGAAATAATTAGAATTAGCCTTTTTAGCCCTGCACTGCCTTTGAAGAATTACTTTCACACTTAGATAACATCTTCAATTTTGATGACACAACACTTAAAAATTTAAGTTGCTGCTTTGGGTGTGATTCTCCAGTCATTTACACAGAGTGAGACTCAAGTGATCTGAATGAAGATTATTTAAAGGGTAGTAGAAGAAACGGGACCATAGTCAACAGAAGTTTAAGCAGCCTATTGGCTGAGGTTTCCATCAGCAGCCTTAGAAACAGAACAAGTGTGGGTCAAAATCCCCAGGAAGTGTGAATAATTCAAATACTACAGTCTAAAACACATAAAGTCTTTTTGTGTGTCTCAGAGCATTTTCTCTCTTCAAAAGCAAACATTTTCTGTCACACTCCAAACCCCTGCTCACGAGTAAGCTTATGCAGTCTTAGAATTATTATTCCTAGCACATTTTGTCTTATGGCTTGCAAAAGAAATCTAAAGGGTCTGTCAAAGTATCTAATCATCAACTAAAAAGCCTGTGAAACACTGAGCCCTTGGACATGTTACAGAGCTGGCTGAGACAAAACTTCAAACAGAGCAAGAAAATATGCTTTCCTGCCACGAAAAATGGGCCACAATTTACCCTTTACTAAAGGGAGAGGAAGACAAGCAAGATTTTCCATAGTACTCAATTAATGCACTTTGTTCCTTATGTTTCACTATCACTTCAATCAAGTGTGACTTGAGCTGAACATGACAAAACGCCTTTGGGAGATTTCTGCAGGCCTCTCGCAGGCTCCCACCCTCAGAGCAGCGTCCATCCAAGCGCTGGGAAGAACTGTCAGCTGGCGGAGGGAGCGCCGTGAACACAGAGCAGGCTGGCGCTCCCTCGGCATGGGGCCGGCCAGGCCAGGCACAGGCACAGCCTTTCTGGGAGTTCCCTCACACATGAGGCGAGACAGACAATAGCACACAAGGCCTGATTAAATATTTGCAGGCTTTCGAGGTTGTTTTAGATTTCTGTGTGAAATGCAGCCCTCATGCAGAGGGTGGAGCGGGGCAGGAGGATGGCGCAAGCTCTGGCTCCGGCCGCGCCAAAGCCAGAGCGGCCCAGGCCCAGGCCTGAGCCCAGGACAAAGTGCTGATGGAGCAGGATTACACCAAACTCTGTGGTGCTTTTTCGTGTGGACTGAGTTCCACTGGGGATTAAGGCGAGACCACCACAGTCCTTTTATCCCCGACCCAGGAGTAAGACCAGAGCGTCGCTCCGCGGAGGCGGCGTTTGCCACTGCTCTCTCTCCTCCTCTCTAAGCCTTACTTACAGACTGTATTTTAAGGTTGTTGAAAGTACAGGCTTTTATGACATTGGGAGATAAGTTTATTCTTTTGTGTTTATGGTTTGGGTATAAGACAGTAAGATAAATCCAAATGCATTTATTTCTCACACTAATTCCTATACACCCTCTCTTGCCCTCCCTACAGGAATCAGCCAGCCCACCATGAACCGAAACTAAATGCACTTGATTTCATGGCAAGTCTTTGCTCACATTAAATTACCTTCCCCACATCTTCTCAAAAAACAGAGCAAAAAAAAAAAATCAAGGTACATTTTGGGATGTTAGAAACATAATTAAGATGTGACACACGAAACGTGCAGTCCCACATGCTTCTGCCGTATTTCAGTTGCTTTGCCATAGATCATTCTTAGAAAAGAAAAAGTTCATCAGTAAGCCCAAACAACAACAAAGGTGTCTGACAAATTACCTAAGAGGCGTCCCCACTTTTCCCTGACTGCCCAGACAGGAATGCCATATTTCCTGCAGACACTGGCTCACTTAGGTGAATTTATGTGGTCTGAGGAGCAAAAGCATACATTGCAGAGCTGGCTTAATGTACTCCGCTCTAACTCCGGGAGCTCAGCCCTTAGGGGATTTGTGTTCACAAGCTGAAGTGCTTCTAAATGGGAGTCAAGACTACAACTTCACATGAATCACTCGCTTGACAAAATCAGCTATTCCACAAAATTTACCAGGCATATTTTTTGTTCAGACCTATAAAACTTAAGAGGTGAGGGTGTGCTTTTTTAAGATTTAAAGAAATAAAATCACAACCTCAACATGAAATCAATACTCCTAAAAATCCCTCTTTGAGCAGAAACTAACAAAATCAGAATTAAGTAACTTCAGATACTGTTTACTTACAGATAGGGATGTTAAACCACGCGGTATCTGGCAATTCCTGCATCTTCCCCCTTGCACTGTGTTTTCAAAAACTCCACCTAACACATCAAAATTGTTCCAGTCCCTCCACAGCCCCAAAAGCAACACAAATAAAGAAAGTTTAATGGTGGCCTCTAGTAAACAATCCATATGGAAACTTGACGTAATATTTTTGTACCTTCCAAGTTTTCCTGTCGACTTCAGATTTTGACAATTTTTCCATTTTAGAAGTATTTTTCTTCCTTTGTGCTACCACTAGAGGAAAACTGGGCACATACTGAAATTCAATATGCACTAAGAGTCAAAAGCACAAAGTAACTTCCCTACAGAAGGTCACTTTTAATCTAAAGTCCCTTTGTAAGTGTCCCTCACAGCCCAGCAGTGCTTGTAACCACAGTCAGGGTGTATATCATACACATATGTATTTATGGGATATACCCTGTGGGACAAAGTGGGCTGCTATATTATGACAGAAGTAAGACTTATCACACAAAAAAATGCTAAAAAGAAAATATGACTATTAAGAGAATCATTCAATAAAAAAGGAAAAAGGCAATCTTGAGATGAAGCCTTTCCTGGGGCCTAACTGCCATCCACTGTGTGCTGGGAATGAGTAATACATTTCACAATCCTTTCAGAAATGTGCCTTCCAATGTTTTAATTTCTCTAAATGTTTTACTTGTACCTGTGATACTGCTGTGTGATGTTTTATACATTTAACATGAGAGAAATTCCTGTCCCAAAATATCCTGTAATCTTACTGCTCCTTGCTCCTTTCACTGGAGCCAGCTGGGATGCCTGGAGTATGTTTTGCAATGAATTTTCCACATTTATATAGCAAGGAGAAATTTCCAGTAAATGATTGATACTATTAAATCTAGTTCCATGTGCTCCTATTGTCAACATATGGATTATTACACATTAACACTTCAATTATTTATAAGCTTATAATAAGAACAACGTACTGTTCTTAGTAAACACAAATGTCCAGGGATAGAGGGTTTGGAGACACAGAGAAATAAGTCAGACTTATACAACTAGAAGACAAACTTTTGGATATGAAAGGCATATAGTGTGTATCCAAATTTTTCCAAAAACTTATGAGAAAAGTTTTTAATTCTATTGACAAACCTTAATTTTATAGTAAAGTTTTGAAAAGCTGCACACACTTTTGCTGTTCTGTTATCTGATAATAGCATCTTTTAGAAGCATATCCTACAAATCCTCAAAGTTAGAGGGATTCTCCTGGAGCAGGAAAAATACAGTGTGTGCAAGAACTGGGAGAACAAAAGCTATTTTGATTTAAATAAAGGCACAGCAATGCAAAGGAACAATGCAGTTCCTTTTTGAACCTGTCAGACCAGATCCCAAATCTGAGGGTCTGATTTGTGAGGACTTCCCAGATGAAAAATATTCTGTAATTGCAATGAATATGGAAAGATTTCTATTCCCAATACAGCACTGTGAAAGGAGCCAAATCGTCTGTCATTCCTGTTAATTTAATTACAGGACCACATTCAATTATCCAATATAATATGCAAATGAGGTGAGTTGACAGCACATGCTAATTATATTCATTATACTAATTAAATCAAACAATGAATGGGAATAAAAATGTAATGGAATAGACCGATATTTTTAATTAACAGGAACATTTTAATTAGAAACTGTAATTCTACAGTCTGCTATAGTCTGGTTGGCTATTGGAAGACTGGACATTATTTTTATTATGCAGTTTGGTTTTACATGTCTGTCCTTGGTATCATGGGACCTGTTTGTGCACGGCAATAGATTAAATGGTGGCCAAAGAAAGAGAACCTTTTTTCCTTGCCCGTAGTTCAGGCAGAGCAGATGCCTGAGGAAGCTGTGGCACAGTCAGAGAGCCCTGTGTGAAGCAGGGGCTGTCTGGCTCTGTAGTAAACAGCAGCTCACGTGCCGATACAAAACAGACAGTGCAGCTCAGGCCTCACTACGGACCTACAGCCCCTGAAATATTAAAGAAACACTCCTTGGGTTTTGCAATTTTCAGTTTCATAACTGATTTATTTCTTCAGTGACAGCCGCTGCCCTGGAAAAGCTTTTTGAATGTTGAAACAAAATAGGAAAAAAAGGAAAAGGAATATTACTAATATATTATACGTGGGCAGAGTCAGCAAAATCACAGTCTTTTTAAAATAAACAGAGCAAGCACTATCAAAACACTTAGGAATGTGTTCCTTAGGAATCCATTGTCCTCGCTGCTCCTTGCAGAATCGCTTGGGCCTGGACCAAGAGCCAGTCGTGGTGAAAACACCAACTGGGAGCCCAAGTCACTGCCTCTGTGCTTGTGTGGGACCCTCCAGGAGGCCCCCTCTGATTCTGGACTCCTGGAAACTGCAGGGAAATAGGAATCTCAAAGCGACACAACAAAATACCCCTCTCCTTTTCCATTTGCCACTCAACTAACCATAAAGACTTCTACAGATAGTGTAATAAATGAAGGCAAATCTATGTGACTTTAAATGACTGGCATATGATATTCTTGGTATAAATGTGAAATATTCAGGAAATTGCCCTTCTATGATTTTGACTGCACAGTGGTACTAGTTCACGTACTTAAATCACAGTACTATTACAGAAGGTCAATGTTGAGGTTGACAGGCTGTAAAACTTCCTTTTCAAAAATCTATCTATTCTTCAAACTGAGGAACTCCCTTTTTTAAAATTTTTATAATTAATGATTTCTTTTCTTTATTCCAGTATGCTGCTTTGGATATTTATCCGTTGGTGTGGGTGGACAAAGGAATCACAAAAGGCACACTGAAAACTCCAAACAACTGTTTGTCCCTTTTTGTTTTGCGTGTTGAAAGGAACGAAAGCACACCTCTGTTTGTAATAAGGAATAAAAATTTAGAGAGGGAAAGACTTTAAACTACAAACGTTTCCAAACAAATGCACATTTGACTGCAAGAAGAACCTGAACTGGCTTTGAAATATGTCAGTTATTGACTCCGTTGAAGTTGGTTCAAATACAGAACTATTTAGCTTTATGGAAATTTGTTTTCATAGCTCAAGTCTGGTGGATCTATTTTTACTACACTGCTCTTGCCAGGAGCTCAAGCCTACTATTTGAAAACTTTCACTGTGAGACCAATTTTTTATTTTTAGTAGGACTGCGCAGATAATAACAACAGAAGAAAAAATTGGACGCTCATAACATAATAAAAATTAAACCATAACTGAATGAATAGAAAGCCCTTCCTTTTTCATGAAAAGCAGCCTGTTTTTAGTGGAAGTCACAACACCAACAGCACCTGAAAATAAGGACCGTAAGCAAGTCGTGCTGCTTTGCTTTGTAGAAAAAGGAAAATTGCTTCCTTTCACTGGAAAACGTTCCCTGTATTTTTCAAGTACCTGAGTGAGAAGTGCTTCAGTTTTTAAATTTTATTTTTTTCTAACAAATAGCCAAACCAAAATGTCACTTCCTCAGTTAAAAAATTATTAATAAGGAATATTAGAAATAAAAACTAAACACATCACAACATCTCTTGAGATAGTATCTCCAAAGTAAACCACCCTAAAAACAGTTTTTAGGGTATGAGCAGTACTGACAGACCACGGCTGTTCAATCAAAGCCCTCAACTTGACTCTCAGAGCTGCATAAGCCACCTTTAAATCTTGAAAACTGCTTCTGGCCAGGGTAGATTAGTGATGGCACATGATCTCAACCCAAGTGCACGTGCTGAAGACTCCAAGACCCTGCCAAATCCCAGGCTGGGAAGCACATACTATGTCTGGATGGCCCGTGGCAGCCCCCAGCCCCAGCCAGCTGCTGCCATGGCCCTGTGCCCACTCCCCACAGCCAGACCTTCACCCCAGGGCACCAGCACCGACAGCCATGGGCAATGCAGACTGCAACTGCTGGTAGGAAATCCCTCTTCTGCACTATTCCTGGCACCTTTATAGTGGCAAGTCCTCCATGCAACGAATCGCATCTGTTTGTACTTGTGTGCCAAAACAGAAATTTTTAAGCTGCAGAGCAAACAACACAGTTTGCTGGCTCTTCTGAGTGCCAGCACGACCTGTTGGGCAGCAGAGGGACTCAAAATGGCAGCAAGGTCACATGGATTTAAAAACAACTATATTAAAGTGTTGCCCACAGTCAGCTCCAGATCCTGCCTAGGATTTGGTCACACAGTGTAGGAAGGCTGCAGGATCCTCCCTCCAACTGTGGCCAAAACCACAGAACCATCATTATGTAATTATGTAATATTTGTGACAGCATTGTCAGCTTTAAGATATGACAGTCTCCAGTTGCAGCCAATAACTGTAACAATATTATTAAGCAGCTTTTCTCTAAACTTTCACTGACAAGTTGTACCAGTTCTCTTTTCTGCTGATCAGCTGAAGTGAAGGCACTGAGCTCCTCATCCTAACCCCCTATCCCAAAAGTTGAGCAAAACCAGGAACTAGGTCATAAAAGTATGGAGAGAGAACACAGTGACTAACTTCACAAAATACAGCATTCAACTGAACTATACCCAACACATGGCACCATAACCCAGAGTTAGGTTCACACACTTAAAGAGCCAATGTCAACTTCTGCCAATACACTCAAAGTGTTACACATAAGCTGAGGAAACCCGGAGATTTTTAAGACTAAAATATTTGAAGTGATTTTTGAGTTTTGTGTCTGGGTTATTTTACAAGCTAGGGAGAGGTCGCAGAGTCCATTGGCAGAAGTGGACAACAGTCAAGGAAGCTAAAGGGGAATTTCCATTGTTTGTTGGATAGGGTATTTGGTTCACTACTAAAAAGACTCAAGAAGAAAAATAGCTTAAACTTAAATAAGCACCCTGGCAACTAGAGAGATGGCTACATTGGCATCCAAGGACAAATCTCCATGGCAAGTCACTGTAGTTGGATTTAAAAAGGTTTAATTTGGGTAACACAATCATTTGATCAAGCTAACATGAAGCTAACTTAGAATTAAAAGTATCAGTTGCTAAGTATACCTTGGCAGGGAGCAAGGATAGTTGACATCAATGCAATGCCAGCATCCTTGTCTGCATATGAACGTGGAGTTTGCTTATGGCCACCTAAAAGTAATGTCTTTGTTCTAAGATACAGGTTCAGTTTCTCTTGAAAACACACATGTTCGTGCTCACAGGAATCCCAAGTGTCTCAAAACCAATATCAAGGGGATTAGTTTTCCGGAAGGATTCATGACTAAATGTGCCCCTGATAACTTCTGATCCCATTTTCCATTTGCCTTACCTGGTTATCTGTGTTGTTTACAGTGAAATAGCCCACACAAACAATGACTTCATGCAGCAGGCCCTCGCAGGTGTGCTGGGAGCAGTACCCCAGCAGGGAGCTGAGAATGTGCCGGAAGGCAAGGGACAGTCCTTCAGCACCCACAATGGACTGCAAAACAGGCCAAGAATCAGAAATTAGCAGGATGCCCTACAACTTGTGTGCGTTGCAATTCAGTTGTTCCCTTCTATTTTTTTTTTTTTGAAAGTACAGACTGTATTCTTTGGTACCATGACTGTGAAGGAAGACAATTGGACCTCTTCTTTCAGCCACTTGGTGTTCACAACTGGACTATAACATTAAAAACCACAAAGTAAGAATAAAATCAAATTTTCAAGGGACATTGAAAAAATTGGAATCTGCTTAGCTGACATTCAGTGTAGCATTAGGCTGACCATTCCATTTGATATACATTACATGTTCCAGGAAAACTTAATGTTAATAATATTTCCTAGGAATAAGCAAAAGAAACCAAACCATCTTCATTTCTGCAAAGGAGCAAAACGCATTTCTCATTAATAACTTGTGCTCTGAATGAAATACAATGATTAATAACAAATAATGACCTTTCAAACATTAAAAAAAGTTAGAAACATCCAAAAGGAGGGGACGCTCAGCTGCAAAGCTTCTTGGGATGCTTTTTAAAAGTAGGCAAATTGCTGTAACGTGGAGATTCGGAATTAGATTTTATCTGCGCAGCCTACAGCCTCTATTTAATAAACATGTCAAACAGACAGAGAGACACAGGGTCAAAGGGGAAAACTAAAACACAAGGAATGAGCATGACAGTCTCCTAACTCTAATGAGACAGCAATGCAGGCCTCTGAGAAAATCTCTTTCACTGCAGAGTTTTCCTCATTTTCTACCTTGTAGCCTGTGTTAAGTACATTCATATTAATCCCAGGCTGCAGCATAGTTTAGTCTTAGCAAACTCCAAATCTACCCAGCAGAAGTAGAATCCCTGACAAACCAGACTCAGCTGTGGATACTCTCCACCTTGAACCTCAAGGTAAGTCAGTATATTTTCAACATTTAATGCCCAATACAGCCACAATTTACTGCTTTATATCATGTAAATGCCATGTCCTCAGGTCCACCCTTATTGAATTAGTGCTGTCCATGCATGCTGTGACCCAGCACTCTGGGTTTAACCTCCCCTGATAACAACAGGTCAAAGGGCACCTGAGTTTGTGTATAAAAGTTAAACTAATTTTTCAAGGAAACTATGCTTCCTTTTTAGCCAGAATTAATATCAGCTCAGGACCCTGTGTTGTTTCTCACTACCATCTTTCAATTGTTTAGACTGTCAAATTAAATGAAATATATACCCATGAGCCATCTGTGCTAATACAAACTCTAGAATACCAGACCTCTTCTGCTAATCAAAACCCCCTATTCTATAGTCCTACCAATAAGTGATAAAACTATTCCTCAGAGATAATAATCAGACAGTACATAAAGGAGGCTTTTCCTCCTGCTGTCTGCCAGCCTGCTCTGGCCCACAGGGCCAGAATGGACAGCAAACTGCCTCAGGTGTGTTATTTTTGTCATTACAGAAACAAATCACATTAATGCACTGAAGGGGAGAGCTGCTGAGCTACCCCAGTGTGCCTGTCCCTCACCAACAACATGATGCTACAACTCAGAATGACAGCTAAGGGGATTCCTCCTGAACTGAGCCCTGTGCCAATGAACTCAGGGTAACAATTCACACTGGTTGGTTTCCAGCCACTCTTCATGCAGGAATTACTAACTTGTACCATTTTACGTGGAACAAATTAATGTAGACCATGGGATTTGGGAGTTAATGCTGATGGTTTGGTGTAAATGCTGAGATACAGCTGCCATGGTAGAGGGATAAATGCAGACAGTATAAGCAGAAGACAGTGTTTTAAAAATAATTTTTAAACCTTGGGATTTAAAAATCTTGCGACATCAGGGAGCAGCCCCCCAGCCAGTGTGATTTGCTCCAGCTGCCCTGCAAGCTGTACCTGCCCCAGCTGAAGCCTGACTCTGCACACACCTGTAATACCTAGAGCAGCACATAAGCAGCCAGTCTCAAACCAACAGGTACTCAACAAGGTGTAGAAGAGAATTGCTCGAGTACACCTTGATTTACAGAAGGAAATGTGAGTCAACAGTGTGTGTAGGGGTTGTTTATCACGAAATTCCAATAAATATCCTGTAATTTTCCCTGTAAAGAAACCCTGACTGGACTGGAGCCTGCAGCTGCATCCACACAGATGAGCACTGCTACACATAAATGGCTTGTTGCTGTTGTTGCAGATATTAATGGACTGAAAATCAAAGGCAAGGAACACCAATTGAAGGAGACTGGCACTAAATTCTTCACTTGCATAAAGCTCCCACTGAGTTTAGTGTATTTCAGATGGAATGTGTGGCACAACTTATACACAAATTGCATATTAAAAGAAACCTGATCTGTTCAATTGCATAAGATTGATGCTGCGAAATGCGTTTTCAAAGCAATGCTTTTTTACAGGTCTTTTATATTAAACAATACAACAACTTTGCCAATTTATTGGAGAAATATACCAGTATTTGTGTTTTCTTCCTATGGCAAAATGATTCATTTATGCTTGAACTCTTTCTCAGGATCCAAAATGCAGTATTCTTTCTTTAATAAAAATTATGAAAATTTAAATGTCCAATTTTTGGTCAATAAAATGTTACTTGGATAAAAAAAATCAGTATCAAATGATTTTCAGTTTCAGTTGTACAATCTTAAAGCAAGTGGCCAGTGAAAGCACTTTGTGCTTTTGACAAAGCTTTTTTTTTTTACATTTTTGGGCTTTAATAAATATAAAAACTACTATACCAGGAGTGAGTAATAAAGAAGCTAGACGTAGTAATGGATTGGATTTAGCATTTTGTATATTCTAAATTTTCTCTTTTTGGTTGAATTTGTCAGCCACAGTTATATGTTGGAAAAAACAACAGTTAAAAATTCTATGCATGAAACCCAAACATTTAATCATGAAAGTTCCTTCAATAACTAGGATCTTAAAGACAAAACTCGGTCCAAAGGTATAATCAATAATTCATGTTTTCACATGAAGAAAAGTTGTAAAACACGTGTTACCTGGAAGGCAGGCAGGTCAAGGACAGCAAAACTGTTGAAGAAACGTAAGCTGTGAATGGCAACCTGGACTGTGTTGGTGGCATAGCTGTCTTTAGGACTGGCTGTGTTTGGATCTGCAATTGTCCCGTGGAAAAGAACACAGTACAGCATATGCAGGACTCCAACCAGATCCGTAGCCTGAAGAGCTGCTGTTAGTCCTGTGGGGTCCTGATGTGTGCTGTCAAATATGTTCCAAGACCTGCCAAAGAAACACAGAGCGGGCTGAGGAGGGAAGGGCTGCGGGGAACTCGCCCAGGAGGCAGCACGTTAATGCACCCAATATTAGGAAAGCAGGGAAAAATCCTGATGTGTCCAGGAACCACAGCATTTCCAGAAAAGACTTCCAATAATTTAGGGACTGTCTCGCGCTCTCTTTAATTACAGTGCTGCTGTATCACTCAATATCTTTCTTCACATACTGGTGCCTGTGCTCGATATCGGCGTGAGAACATGCAGAAATCAGACAGCTCTGAAGCTGCAAGCCTGGGGGCAATTTGGGAGCACTTTAGGGGCTCCATGCAAGCCCTGTTTCAGGTCAGTAGCCTACACTCACCTTTCTTGCTTGTGAAAGCAGCCAGCAGTGGTGGGTGAACTCCCTGGAGCCTCTCAGTGCTGCAGTGACAGGCTGCAGGCACTGAACAAACTGCCTACCTAAGTAGCAAAGTAAGTTACCAGGAACAGATGATCTTAATCAAATAGTTCTGCAGGAATTTAAGAATGAAGTGGTTGAGCAGTAAGAAAACACACTACTTCTTATTTCAGTCAGATGCTGTTATGGGAGAAATGCACAGGGCAGCAAAACCCAAGGAAGTATGAAATGCTCGAGACAAACCAGCACAGCTCGTGCACATGGGAACTGGGTTTCTTTGCCATCTTTTGGGAATGCACGTAAAATAATGGAGAAGGTTTTGGGTTATCTAGGATATCAGCACAGACCAGCAAAAACCCAGGATGCCCTTTCCATTCTCACATCCAGATTTTCAAAAACACTTAGCGTAACCCCCCCACGATTTGTACTGCTCATGGTTTTTTTCACATTATTAACAATCCAGAAGATGATGCAGGACAACCACTATGAAGGAAGACTTGCACTGTCACTACCCTGAAGGCTAAATAATGTGTGGAAGGCAGGCAAGCACAAAATAAAAACCAAAAATAATGCAGCAAGTTTCATAAAATCTGAGTTCTAATGACATAAATTACCTGAACTTTATTTTGGAAATGCATTTAGTCAATACTGGTAATCAAAGGAAACATTAAAATATTAAGTTACAGTAACATTGAAAATATGCTATATCAAAATCTGGCCTCTACCTCATCTACTATGTTTCCATCTTCAAAAAGAAAAAAAAAGGAAAAAAATTAAATAGGAAAAAAGTAGGAAGTGTCAATATCAAAGACATTTTTTTTTTTTATAATTAAAGGAAAACATGACATGTAGAAAGAGAAAATATTGTAAAAGAACAAATGAAGTGAGGGTATTTTCCCTTTTTATAACAACTAAAAGCAAAAGAAATGGGAAAATAGTGGAAATCAGAACCACTTTCTATATTAATCAGCAACAGTGAAGACTAGAAACTCAGAGGGCTCAGAATATTCCTGTTAACCAGAACCAGTAAAGAGCTTTCCCTTGACTAGAACAGCTCTAAATAATCTCTTCTGTACCTGTATCAGAAGCACCTTGCACCCCTCTGCTACAGACACTGCTCTAGCTCCAGTGTTGTTTCCCACATAGACCCAAGGCAGGCTGACTCACCCTGCTTTTCATGATACAGACACTTCTCTTCAATGGAGCAACTAAACCAGGAACTCAGCAACTACCAAATATTGTCAGTGACCACCTTGTTCTGTCATTTTCACTTTTTTCTAGTGGAGCAAATAAACCAGGTAAGAAAGCACCACCTCGCCCAAACCAATGTCTGGTCCATGAGAATTTCTATTTTGTAACATTTTTGTTGTCATCCATCTGTTTCCATCACTGTCTGCATCGTCTTTACCTTTAGAAAGCAGCTGCTTGAATGACTCACCTCTGGTTTTTATCAGTGAGATCACACATGTAGAGAGTGGTCTTGCCTGAAATTAGCATTTATGGGTATCATTTCTGACTGAGTTATTTCTATTTACAGTCTGTGAATGTTCAGTGCTACTGAAAAAGCTTTCAAGCCCAGTATCCTCTGCTGCTGCTTTCAGGATCAATGTCCCAGTCCTATTTCAGTGATATCCACGCTGTACCAAACCCATTCCAGACTGCAGAAGGAGTTTACAAGTCTCCAAAGGAAGTAATCAGATCTTTAGTAATAGCACAGTAATAACAAAAGCAACATAGCTGTGTCTGTTTTCCTGAGACACTGCGATTTAATCTATAAAGAATAAAAAGTGGAAAAAATACTAGAGCTCTAAGTGTGTTTGGGTGGGACTACACTGCACAACAATTTATGGCATAGCTTTCCTTTTCCTATGCCTGGAAACATGGCCAAAATCTTCATTTGGAAGCTCTGTGGTCTTTAAGTGAGAGTATGAATGGAATCAGCAGAGACACTCCCTGAACCATCACCTGGCTGTGCCAGCTGTGCCTTTTGGCAGATTCCTGCTGCCACATGAACCTGGCTGTAAGGGGGGAACCAACCTGGATGGCAGCACAAGGAGGGAGAGCCAGCAGCTCTGGGACCACCATGCTTACAGCTTTGCTTGGTGTGTCTGTGGACTCCCCAGTATTCCTCACTTCACAGCACCTTCTGATGAACAATGATTTATTCTGCAGGATGCAGTAGCCAAAATGTGCTAACCATCACTCAGCTACACTGCAGTAACTAGAATGTTTATTGCCACAGGAGCACGTGAGAGCACAGCTCCTCTTGCCAATCAGTATTTCTAAATTTCAATCTTAGTTTTTTCAGCAGTACAAAACAGAAAAGAACACTCACAGTCAAATGATAACTCCACATTAATTATTGCATATGATACCTCACAGAATTTTTTTCCGACTATATGCAATGAGAAGTTTGAACAATTTTACCAAAGGTTAAAGTCAGCTTGCTTTCAACTCTCACTCCATCATTAAACAATTCCATATGAAAAAGCTTTCATTGCTGGATGAAATCCTTTCACCACTTTGTGCTTCTCTGGAGCAGAGAATGAATCAAAATATACATTAAAAAGTCAATTGTAAAATAGCTCAAAATACAAGCATTATTTTTTTTCACAGGAAAGACCAGAAGTTTTAGTTATACCACAGGAGAAAGCTGTTAAAAAGAAATTAAAAACTTGTCTGCTAGATCTACTGCCAGAAGCATCTATTTTTGACAATGCCTGTATTAGAGTTGATGTGTATATGAACAAGCCACTGGCTCCTGTTGGGTTAACTGTCAGTTACATCATTTTAAGCCTAAATGTTTACAATAAAAAGGTAAAAGCTGTTATTCATACTCATCAGTGGATTTCATACATTTATCACTCCACCTCAAAGGAAAGCACAGTGAAAATTCAGTGCTGACAGGACAGACTGAAGTAAAACCCCCTAAAACCCTTTGTAATATAAGATGACAATGTCACACAAGAAAAGCAGGTCATACATCACTGAAGAGAGGAGATTCCTATAGCTGTACTTGCCTTTAATTCCCTTGTTTAAAGAAGCTTTGCCTCTGTGTCTCTAACAGCTGCCAAAGTAAAATAGTCACTATGGACAAAACCTCTTCAATTAATCCCTGAAGGGAAGAAAGACTTACTGGATTTTTTACATTGGCTGATATAGCTGGGAAATCAGACAGGCTTTCAAACTTTACCAGTCTCTATATTTAACACAGAAAAACAGGCAAATATTTATATTATGGTCAAACAACCCGCAGGATCTTTTAAAAAAAGGGTTTCACAAAATGCAGGGAATTTTAATTTTGCGTTGCCATTATGATTTTCAGCTTTGGCCATGAAGGAGTCTCAGGAACTGGTATGGTGTTTCTGACTCACAAAAAGGGTTTAAGAATTTAAAAATGTGGATAGATCCATCACAGGAAAGAAAGATACTAAACAGTGGTACTTCATTGCTTAAAATATACCACTATTTATTAAAAACAGGAATTCAATACAGCTTGATGAGAAACAGCATACTCTGCAGAACAAGTATAAAACTACAATTTCTCCAAGCTCCAATATGAGCAAACTGTTTATATCTGAAAAGATATTGTTTTAAAAACTGACTGAGCTAACAAGCAGACAAGCCTCTCTAAGGGTATACATTGCAATGTTTGTATATTTGAAATATATACTTCTGATTAAAAACATGGAGTGAAATGCAAACATGAGTTTTCAAAAGGCTTAGGATATAATCTGTTAGGGTTTTTTATTATTAGGATTTAAAAACTATCATTGGTATTTTCTGCTTCTAAATTATTTTATTTATAAAGAGACGTCAAAATAAAGAGGCAAAATAATAATAGAAGAAGAATAAAGAAGTATTTAGCACCTGTCAGACCTTGTTAAATTCACACTGTTAAGGGGGGTATCTCAGTGCTGTGTAAAGGCTATAATGTGAAACCTTTTAGTAATTTCAGGAGTGAGTTTTAGTTAGTTTAGTTAGTTAGTTAGTGCTGTCTCTTGGAAGTGGTGAGAAGCACAACCAAGGTTCAGACAGACTAGCATCTGACTCGTCATCCAGCAGCCAAAACAGACATTATCTTAATTACTGTAATAAAACTGAAACCAGACCAGTCTCCTTCCTCGTGTATTTGTGACATGACAGTCGTGGTTTCTCTGGACCAAACTCTGGATCTGCAGCTTTCTGCCACTGCAGTTTGTAATCCACAACTTCATTAGCTGTTGACACAGATTTATATTTATCCCATGCCCGTTTGAGATAACATGTAACAGTATCAATTTAGTTAACTGCACTGTTCGTACATTCTATTTTTCCTGGATTAACGAGGGAGTTTGCAGATGTTTCTTATATCAAGGAAACAGCAACGTTTTTAAACAGCTGATGTCCCAAGAAGCTACGTAATCTGAGGGACTATTATTTGCAATATTCTCTTTATGCACAACTCATTTTCTTTCCTGTATCTGTGTTATTGCTCTCTGCTGTCCTGCTCTTAGGGAGAACACTCTGCCTTGGTGATTAACCCTTACACTGCACTACTGCTAATAATTTCCTCCTGCTCATTGCATTAACTCTATAATTAGGATGAATTTATTCACTCATACTAAATAGGCAAAAATGAAATAAGGCATTAACTATAGTCTTCCACAGTGTAACAACTGAATTTCTAGGACAGAAATCTTAGTACCAGAGAATTAAGTGGAAAGAAGGGATCTAGACTTGAGGAACACTGGGCAGCACAAGAAAAGACAGGAACATAAGCAAAATCCTTGGTATGCTGGTGAAGGACTTGTTACATAGATTCTTACTTAGTCTTCACTCCTGCTTTTAGGGAAGGCTGAGCTAGGGCAGCATGGCCATACCTTTATTAATGCTCCTTGCATTCCATGCCTGCTCATTGTTTTCTGTCCTGTGGGTACAAGCCAAGCACATTCCATGTGTCTATTCAGGACTCAAGGGACCAAAATAGGCCTTGGATCTCTCATATTTACAATAATACCCCCTGGAAAACAGGGCTATCATCCTGAACATTGCTAGTGGGCACCTGGAATTGGATACAAATTGCAAGAGATTTATATGGCTACATAAACACTGCTATTCTGTATGAAGTCTATTTAATATTTGCTTTATTTCAGGTTAATTAATATGTCTCTACTTTCAATTCTGGCTACTGTTACTCTTAAGGGTGAGCAAACAGCAGTTAAACATTATTATGGCCACAATTTTCAAGCCGAAGTATCAAATGTCAGGTTTATCTGCTCAGTAGAGAAAGCTCAACATTAAGACATGCTGCATTTTATGATCTCTCACTACATACAATAAGGGACTTTATTCTGTTCACACCTCTCTCATACCTTTTTTAACTCAGGGAGAAAGGAGCTCTGACCTCCACTGCTAGCAATGGCTGCAATACAGCATCAGAAAAAGGGGATTTCTACTTGGAGATCTCAGGTCACCCTCAGTGATTCTCACTGTGTAACAGAAAAGGGCACAAAAATTATCAAAACGAGGTTCACATGGGGTTAGAAGTTATTAAGGTTTTCAACAAATGATCTTTTATATGTATTACAGAGTGTTTGGAAAATGTGCTATTATACCCACAGCAAAGCTTCAATTACAAGAATCAATCAAGCATTTATGAGCCAGTATCAAAAATGATCATTTGGGAAGTAAGATCAATACCCAAGCTGGGTATTTTTTAAAGATCTTGGTCATTTATGAAATGAAATTCCCTCTTTTATGCTAGGATATGTTTATAACATATGTTCAGAATGGATTCTCTCATTTCAATAATATTTTATGGTTTTCAAATTGATAATCTTCCAGTTTATGTTTCTACATTAGCAGGACTTTCCTTTATTGTATTTAACTCTATGATTTTGGACTTCTTTTTTCACAAGTCTAATAAGGCAATAAAAAAGTCTCTTCATTCATGTCTTAAAATTTTATCTTCATTGTATCAACCACAGACCTAATTTAATACTTAATGTTGAGATATATGAAACAACTGAGGCTATTATCTAATGACCATTATTGTTGTGACACCTTTCTTGATGTAGAGGTAGGTCCAGGGAGGTATTTGACTGAAATCTCTTCCCTGCATATAGAATTGTTTTCCATGAAGTAACTGTCCAAAACACACTCGGTTGCAATTTAGAACTTGGTTAGAAATATTCTGCTAAATTTGAGTTTCATGAAATATTCCTTTGAGGAAAACAGGGAAATGTAGATTGACAGCTCTTCCTACATCAAGGCTCCAGAAATGGCCCAACATACTTTGTACCCACAGGACAGGATCTTGTAACTGTTTAAAACTAGAGTTTGAGACTTTAACTCCTGGCCCTCTGGGGATATCACAGATTACAGTTGCAATAAAGTTCCTAACAACTTGGTGGGGTCTGAAAACACGGCAGGAGGATCCACAGCCATTTCTGGCTCACACAGGATTCCATTGTTGCATGGGGCTGGTTTGAGCCCTGGGGTGGTCCCTGTCCCACACCCAACATTTGCTGTCCTGTGTCAGCTTCCTCCTCTGCCACTCAGTGCTGCTGCATGCTGAGATCTGCACACAGCACAGACAGCACTCTGTAAAAACACTCTCATGCATTTCGACATTTTATATGCCAAGTACCAGTCTGGAAAAGTTCTATCAGAAAAAACAAATTAATTTTGTGCCCCCCACCATTAACACTGAAGAACATAAAGAAGTTGCCAACCTTGATATACCAAAAGAACACTTCGAAATTGCTCTTGCAACAATGGTGAAAACCAGCTATTATTTTGGCAAAACTTTTCATGCTGCAGTGTCACAGCACTGGTAACACTAATTGGGCTTTTTCCTCTCCATAACAACTTCAGAGTTTTGATCACCTGAGTGGTTGGTCACTGTGACCTACAGAGGGGTGTAATTGTGCAGGTTGGTTTGGTGCTCAAGGATGGATCAATGGAACTGGAGAAGAAGAAATGCTGGGTTCTGACTAAATAGGCAGAACTGCCTCCTACCACTTTTTACCAAGAATGAAAGAATATCTGTATTTCTCACAGAGGGGCTGCCTTTTGTGCTGCAGATAGGTATCACACATCATGTATTACTGTAGTGTCACATATTTAAGAATTCAATGAATTTGAGCTCTGTTTCTGCCACCTTAATCTGTGTTTGTCGATACCTTTTCCCATTTAAATCACCTTGAATACTGAGGACTTTGTAACACGGCAGAATTACACTCTGCATTCACTGCTTAAACAAGAGTAGGTTCAGGTGATGAAAGACATTTGATTTAAACTGCCCTTCTAATCACTTACACCAAAGGTTTTGATCTGAAAGTGAAAGACAAGTTTTGAAATCTCCAAGTTCATTCCTCTCATTTCTTTTCATGCTCAAATGAACAATCCAACCTGGAAATCAAGAAAATCATCAGCACCTTTGGATAAAATCCAAAGTGTTGCTGTTACTTGGAGGTAGTAAGACTGGATACTTCTTTGGTGTAACTGTGACGAAAAACACTCAACTCTCCAAAATTATTCTGCTGCTACAAAGAACAGATGTTCTTGAAGGAAGTCCTTGTGCAGTGCTGTACTATTTTAGGGTGTAAAGATCTCTAATGTTTGGGTGAAATGTGTGCCTGCTCCAGAAATGGCAAATACTTTATTACTCACTCTTGCAGCTGGAACTATTATTCCACTAACTGAAGGCTGATTTTTTTATTATTTTATTTAGTGAGCATTTGACTTCTGGCAGTGCTCTCATGGAATGCAAAACGCCAAGTTGGCAGCTTCCAGAGAGGGAAATTTCAGTAAGTTGGGATGGTCTCTTTGGGCTCATATTTCTTGCAGTTCTTTTTCCATGTGTCCTTGGGTTACCAGCAACAGTTCTTACCTACAGCTTTGTCTCTCCTTTTGTGTTTTAATAACTCTAGTTTTTCAACTCGAGCATCATTTTACCCTTTAGGAATGCATTGTAAACTTCTGTCAGACTTGATTTTTCCTGAAATGTGTCAAAGTAATGGTGGTATGTTCTGATGGGTGCAGCCCAAAGCTCTGTAATTTTGACTCTCACATGAGCGTCAGGCTGTCCCATGCTGCAGATCACAGAAGCCCAGAGGTGCTGGCAGGCACATAATTCATGCATATTCCCCACAACCCTGGTTAGGTTACAATAAAAAACGTTTGACAAATCTAGCAATACTTTTCTGTATAGGAAATAGAATCCCCTTACTGACTGTGGTATTTTAAAGAACAAGACCTGAATTAGGCTGCTCTAGAGACCAATCAATTAAAGAGTTGATTTTAGCTGATAATAAAATACCTCTTGAAGCCCTTAGGATGGACACTTAAAACTAGCAGTGATAAAACCCCGTCTGTAATGATGAGTAAAGGAGATAGAGTTTGCAATTCTGATAAATGACTTACAAGAATGCAGCCTCAGTGCAGGCAACTCATTACAGTTTGCTGGTGAGTGGGTGAGCAGAGAGACTCCCTTGCACTGTGTCTTCCCCAGTGACTCCTGTGTAGTCCCAGAGCAGAACAGCTCTGTCTGACAGCTCCATCAGGACACTTATCAGGACACCCCAAACTGCTGCTGCCTGACCAACATGTTATTGCTGACAGACCCAGAGCACCCACCTTCCATTGACAGCAAAACACAGTTGACATATTCCATGCAACACGGCCGTGGCATTCTGGAGAAAACTTGCTATTTTGGGATTCTCGTCAATAGGGCCTTGAACAGAGAGGAAACAGCAGCACAGCTTGTCTACCAATCCTATGTTCACCACATAACTAGAAACAGAAGAAAAATTGTATTAAAAAAATAGTCTCATACCAGTTTTGGTAACTTTGCAAAAGAAGTAATTTTTGTTCTCTACTATCAAATCACAAAAAAATGAAGGTTGTGATTACTTAAATATTCTTTCTGAAAGGGTTCAATAAAAAAATTTCAATTACAATAACTTCAGATCTGGCTCTCTGTGACTATCAGTAGTTTTTGTTAAGAGATCTGTCTGTTGTAGGATAATTTGTATTATACTGTACAAGAAAGATGAGTGTAAATGTTTATTTTACCATACAGCTAGAAAGACAATGGAATTTTGCCATAGTTAAATGATTTATAATAATCTTGATAGTTCTGCAACAACACAATTTCTTTCTAGCATGAAGAGATAAACTTTGTAGAACACACTAATTCAAGAAGACAGTGATGTTACCCAGACAATGTTTTATTGCAATATGTATATCATAGCAACTACTGCCCAGTTATTGGGGTTTTTTTCCCTCTTGTATTTTTATGCAACAGCTCAGGGACTAAGAATATGTAGGTAACAGCCTTCTACCATCAGTATAGAAAGATAGGGTTTAAAAAAACCTCAGGAGCTCAGCCCAACTCAATGCAGAGAAAACTACGATAATGATTTTTTTGGTTTTTATCTGAAAATTCCACCTTCTTTTTTTTTTTATTATCAGGGTAAATCGGATCACCTTTGCTGATCATCAGATCACTACTGCTGAAGTTTCTTCTTTGTATTCTAATGGCTTGGAAATATAAGCCAAAAAGATTTGCCCTTTGCCCTTGTACCAAGATGTCTCTGTTCACATCAGGTTCCCTCAGACCTCGATCATTTAAACTCCATTTACACTGTGCATACAGATATATTTTTTCCATGTCACTTAGCTAGTATCACCTCACTTCACATACTTCTCCTTTTTCTACCACAAGCATCCAGCTTCTCACTCTGCAGTCCATCTCAACCACCATATTCTGCCGACTGAGGTGAGATCAACTCTCCTTCTGGACACAAAGGCCCCACTACAATCACCTCCTTTTCCTTCCCCTCTAATTTTCTTTGTATTTTTCTCCCCTCTCATTAAGTGAGAGAAACCTCTTGTCAAAATCAGAATTGCTGTTTTATCCTGTGCCTCCACTTGACCTACAGAACATGACTGCCTTCAGACACCATCAAATGCTCCACTGTTTTTACTCTGACTGTCTATGCTAAACCATCCTGTTACTAATATTGCTCCATCCTGCCAGCTGCTCTGCTTGCTCCTGAAGTCCATTTGGTAGAGATGGCCTCTTACAACCAGGCTCCTTGAGAAGGGAACACCACTGGCTGTATCTTTCCATAGAGTTTAGACCAGCCTGACTCGACTAAGTAGGGAACATTATTACAGAATATTAATTCTAGTAAATAAGGACCACTGATTAGGCAATGCTTCTTACAGAAGTTGTACAATTATTTATTAAAAATACTCGTTCCCTCACAGTATGTCTTACAGTCTGATTTTGAAAAAAAACAGTGGGTTTTAAGATCAGGCAAGAAACCTCTCACTCTTTAGACACTGTTGCTGCTCAAAGGCTGATTTCTCCTCAGGACTAGAAGACAAACCTCCTGCCAAAACTCACCCTGCTGACACACAGCTTTTGGAAGCAATGAAAGGAATTAAGAATAAAATTACACTGATATAAAGCAAGACGACTAACTGCAGCATGGAAGATCTGTAAAGCTGCTGAAGTACAGCAGTTAAAAACACTTAAAGATGCACAAAGGTTATTAATTGCACACTCGCTGCTCAGGCAAATTTGTCTGTTCTATTTAGCAACATGAAAGGTTACCAGCATTGGGTTTCTTGCAGCATTTTGATCTAAGCAATGCACCTGATCATAGAGGTGATAAACAAGCTCTCCTGTATTAGTGGAATAATTCCAGGAACAGAGCTAGGTCTTAGATACATCACAGCCACAGAGAAATGCTGAGTGCTGCAAATAGCTCTGAGAAATAGGAGAGGAAGAACTAAATAAAATACAGCCAATACTGATAGATGATGACTCACAAAAAGGCACAACTATTCTCACCAGTATTCTCTTCCCTAAGAACACCTCTACAGTGTGACTGACACCTGAAAACCACGTCCATGGTCCCCCTCCCTTCACACCCACACTTGGGCACAAAGCAGCTGCTCTTCTGGCAGAGAGGAAGCGGCTGAGAGCTTTCAGTCTGCTGGGAATATTTCTCCCTGGCATCCGGAGACAATAAGAAGATGCATGGAGCACTCTCTTCCTTGAAGAATTGAGCCCCAGACAAGTGGAATGTCAAAGCTCTCTAATCTATGGCCTCCATCTCCCAGAGTCTTTATTCAGGGCAGCATAGTTGAAATAATTTGGCTTCCCGTTTGATACCCAGACAGCACCCAGATAATTGGTGTTTATGCATCAGGTTGAGCAGCTCCAAAGAGGAAAAAAGTATTTCAACGTTCCTCTTTCTTCCCCATCTTCCTAAAACTCTCACTTAATCAGCTCCCCACGACATACGATACAATGACCTGGAGGTGAAAGATTCTCATTAATGACAGAATTTGTCTGTTTTTGACTAGTTTAAAATGCCCTCTCTCTTTTTTTCCTAATTGCACTATTACCTTGTCATCGTGCCTTTCATTCCCCATTTATAACCAGATCCCCTAAAGTGCCTCAGGTGAGGGACCTGCTTGGATTCTCATGTATCTCCTTATCTCAAGGCTATGCCTGTGCTTGGCCCAGTCAGTGTCAGGTGTCTGTTCAGCACAGACCTCCCACCCTCCCATTCATAAATGGGCAGAATACAACATCCTGAAATTTCACACTCTATCAAAACCTGTTTGGGGAGAAGGTGGGTTACATGAGAACAATAAAGTTTTAGAGGTCATTGGTATCTATGACAACTAGTTGTTTTGCTTTCCTCCTCCAGCTGTCCTCTTTGTCTCCATCAGCATCACACCAAACTTGGAGAAGTCTGATGATGCTCACTGGGACATGTTTTCTTTCAGAGGGCTGAAGATGCACTGATAGCTATTTATATGATCATTTATTGCTAACTCTTCATATAATTTACTAGTGAAACTATAATTTCTAGCAAGCCTATCATACTGTTGGAAATATATCAGCTTTATATATATAAATATATATATATATAAAACCAATATATTCAGGTTCAGCTATTAAAAGGCAGCTGCATTCTAAGATCAGATTAGAGGAGTGGGTGATCTTCATGACAAGCTTATATGAACAGTGTGATATGAAAGACCACACAGGCAATGGGCAAACACAACTGGCACAGAGAACTAGGAGAAAATAATGAAAATATGGAAGCTGACTCCTAGGTAATTAGAAGAGGAAACTATTGAAAAAAACCACAAAAAGCCAAGTCCAACATAAAAAGATGCTTGGTTTTCTGTACTTGTGTGTCTGCAGTTCTTTGAAGAACATTTTTGTTTGAGAATGCAGCATTTCAATAGTCCTCTTGACTACATGCACAAACTCCTCTTACTGAGTTAAGAGTTAAAGCAGTTTCCTTTCCTATATCAATGCAATTTTCCTCCTTTGTGGTAAGGAATGCTTAGAGAAGTTTCTTTTTTTTTAAAACCTGATTAGGTCTTGGACTCTGCTGTTGAAGGCTTCCACTTGCGAGGATTTACTTTTCACTTCCTGCAGTATCTTCAGTGCTGTGGAGTGGCTGTTTCCATCTGGGAAGCTGGAGATGAGACATCTGAAAATCACAGCAGTCACCCTCAGGAGTCCTGTTGTTAAACCTTCAAAGACCTGCTTATTTACATTTCTGCCTGCAGTAGCATTATGGTCATCTGGAACACTAACCTAAGTAAAGAGAAAAGGCAAACACCCAGAATTCAAAAAAAACAATCAAAGTTTGTAGAGAAACATTTAGAAATTTGCAGAGGCATACACTAAAAGTAATAATGAAGTAACATTCTCACAGTGCTGATTTATATCAAAGCATTTCAGGTACAAGAAAAGGCAATGCAGATAATCCAAGTTAGAATAAAACAAGTCAAAGAATTTAGTGAACTGAAGGAAGCCTTATAGCAGCAGAGTATGTCATCAGTGTGATTGTGTTCTTATGTACCAGACATCACCAGCTGACCACTGCACTTGGCCATCAGAGGTCAGGCACCTGTCAATCATGTCAGAAGCACAACACAGACCTCAGAGGGATCTCATTTTTCTATATCATCACTAGAGCCCACTCCTAAAAAAAGACAGCTCTATATGCATGATACAGATCTGGAAGGAGATCCTCATGGCCAGTATATACTTTTTTAAATGATTTTATTTTTTATTTCTGCAGTCTGAGATAATTTAACCAGCTGAAACCCTGCCCTGTTATGACCATACAGTAAGTGAAGTGTGTGTGGAGGTCCTGCAGCATTACAGGCAGAGCACTGCCAGCACAGATGCATCAGTCAGGACTGGGGGCTCCTGCTGCATCCCTGGCACTGATGCTGCTGGTTCCACACACCAACACACCTCTGTAGAGCCACTGGCAGCTTCCAGCACTGTCATTTGGGACCAATATGGGCTGAAATTTTATTTTCATTCCAGGTTGAAATCATTTACACTCAGTATATGCAAGTGAGGTCAGAGAAAACCATTCCTTCCTGTAGAGGTATCAGCAGGGATTTGGTAACACTTGGTGACAAAGAACAACATGCACATTTCTTTATTATTCATTAGCTCTGAGCCTTGTGCTGGTACTTAAAACTCATTGTAATAGTCTGTTTCTGGTGACGAGCCAAGACAGCAAGTGAGAAGTCTTTAGCTGCTTATTCAAGTTCAATAGGAAAAATAATCCTACGTTGCTCCAGTAACTTTTGTTGACTGAAATAATTCAAGCCTAATGATTCCAATTGCCCTCTCAAACAGATGGATAAAGCTTTGCAATGTGTAAATCAACTTAACTGTAAAGACTTTGTACAAGGAACACTAAGTTTTAAAAATTGCTGAAAAACACTACTTACTGTTTTTTCACCCAAAATAAAAAGTTATAGATGTCATTTCTTAAATTATTTAACAACATTTTGCAGCAGAGCCTTCCACTGCTGTAATAAACAGTACTACAAGCTGATATCTATTTTTGAGAATGTTATAGCCCTTAGCTATAAAAGCTCATGCTTTATAATAAAACTGTTCTCCCTAATTTGTAAAATAAATAGATCTGGCACTTATTAGAGTCATTTGTTGCAGAACTTATTTTTCACATTCAGGGAAAATGTGTGTGTTTATGTTAATATAAAGTGAGAACCAATGTGAGGCTTTACATTGTGTATGTCAAAGAACAGATAGAAGGAAATACTATTTTACAGAAAATGGGTATGAACTTAATTCCTTTAATATTTTCCTTTTATACTAACTCAAATGAGTGACAAAAGATCAGCTCTTTTGCTGTCAAAGTAATTAATGGCATAGTGTGAAAGTGCATTGAGATTTATGTTCAAAATTAATTGGTGTGCTTGCAGAAGCAAAATTAATTGGGGTGCTTGCTTGTTGACTATTATATCAAGCAAGGGGGTAGGAAATCTTCAGATTTAATAGTGTAATTGTGAAAGCTTTCAAGCTCTAGTTTCTTTGTGTTGATTTCACAAGGAGTTAATGATATTCAGGGAAACTGTGTTGAACACAGACTTTGAACGAGCAAATGTTAAAACATTGCACATTTCTGAGGTTTAACAATTTAGGTGACACAAATCTACACGTTTGATTACACATTTAAACTGATTTCTTGAGTAAGTGGTACAGAACATTTTCAAATCACAAAGTAAAAATCAGGAAAAATATAACTACTGTCCAATTATTTGACACATCCAACATCTCACTGCTATTTTAGCTTTTATGATGGCTGACTATGCTGGGTCTGATCAAGGCTCCTACTTCCTTGAAGTCAGTTCTTGAACCAGAATGCTCTGATGAGCACACTCTCAGCTCTGGTACAGCCTCCATACAGCTGTTCAGCACCTCCTTAGAGGATTCCCCTTATGTAGGGATTCCCATGCTCATGCAGAGCTGCCATGAGCTCTTCAGCTCTGCCCAGCATCCAGGGCTTAATCCTGTAAGATGCTGCACAATATGGCCCCAATCCAGTAAAGCACTTAGGCACACATTCAATTCAGCTGAAAATGTTACTCCCTTCTGATTCATGTCACCAAAATACCTCTGCACAGTTTTTTCCTGTGCTAACAAAAACCACCAAACGGTGCCCAGTTAGTGATGCAGAGCTCTGTCACTGACAACTCATTGATGTTTTTGTCTTGCAAAAAGCACAGTCCTTCACAGTCATGTAGTATTTCAAGTACTGAGCTGCTAAACCTAAACGGAAAGCCTTCAAACCTTTTGAAGCACCTGATTTCTCTTCATTTTGTATTCTCCCATTAACAGCGGTCATTTTGTGTAGTCCTTGGGCTTGCCTCAAGAACACTCTGAAAAATGTATACTTTCAAAACATCATCAAAAAGATGTAAGACTTTCTATGTAGTAACTAGTGAACTAAAGAAATGGAAATGGCCCAGGATGTGCGTGGGCTTAAGACGGGGCAGGTGAAGTTCCACTTTTTAAATTCCCTACTCCTAAACACTTTAGCATGTCACAACTTCCCCTCTAGCCCTCTTTTCAGGATTTATAACTCTCCACACGATCTTGTCGTTGTCTGAGAGAGCTGTCAGGAAGCACACACGTGCCTGGATTCCACAATTCTTGTCACCAACAGTGCAAACACAGAGCTGCCTTATTTGATGCAGTACAGATGATTAACAAAACTGATCAGAAATGAATGGGATGGATCCTGTCATTCTGAGGTACCCAAGTTAAATGGCAGCACATTCCAGTGAAGATGCAGAGGAGAAAAATGACTCCCTGTGGCAAGACAGCCATTTTAACTTAAACACAGGAAGTTTTCATAGGCCCTTTACCTACAGTACAATCCAGATTTAAGCACTGTGTTTTGGAGAAGAAAAAAGTAACAAGCAACTAGTTTTCGATCTCTGCATTTGTTCGACTGCCACTTAAATTGCAATGCACATGCTTTTGCATTCAATGATGTTTTATTTAGAATTTTCAGATACCCTGCATTTAAAGATGGCCTTAAAAATAATCACAACGATCTGTCATGATACCATTCAGATAGGTATGGTTTATATACTTAACTTTTAAGGTATCTACCTGCAAAGTACATGACAGCTTGTGCATGTCTCTTGAGGAAATAAAGCATTCAAACTCAAAAACTGTCCTTACATGCTTACAAGCTCCTTAATTTTTTGGTTTCGCGAAACCTTCCAAAATGTACAATTAGAACAGTTCCCCATATTTTGCAACTATTTTATAGGTGCAGCAGACAAAGCAGAGCAGAGATAATCTGAAATAAATGAAGCTATAACTTGAGAACAGGACTTGTTTGAATGTAGGTGGGAAGGTCTGACCCATTAATCATGGAAATCAGGAAACACCAGGGCTGACCTCAACAGACACCGACTTAGGCATTACCTGAGCTAAGGAGGCTAAGAAAGGTAAAATGGAAAATCAAGTCTACAGAAGGTTTACTCCCAGTCTGTTTAGGTAGGAGATAAAGAAAGGTCTAAACAGGACACTTCAAACTGTTAACCTGGGCAGGCTGGATCCGACACAAGAAGAGAAATATAATTTCTCTTTGGTACTTTCATTGGAGAATTTTTTTTCTCTATAACAATCAAGCAATATTTTGAGGAGAAAAATGTTACACCCATACAAAGAGAAATGAACGTTTTGTCAGCAATGAAAAATGCTTGTTTTAAATTTTATTCTTTAAAATGTAGAACTCTGAGCTTTAGCAAAAGCTAAGCTGACATTGCATTTAGTTGATGAATAAAACCAAAACTAAACTTACATTAAATTTGTTGGAAATAAGGTTCATCCTGGATATATTCAAGATTATACTGACATATTTCTCAAAACTGGATTCTTTCTGTTTCTGTATTCAGCAAATATTGGTGTACTTGTTTAAAAGTTTGCTAAAACCTTTTAAACGTACATTCTCATTTACTCCTGGTATTTTCCAACAGTAATGAAAATATATACACCATGGGCAAAGGCTGCATCATCCAGCTCACTAAATAAGGAAAACTGGAGGCAGTTAAATTCTTTGAAGGAGTGTGTTTAAGTATTTTGGTATTCAGAGCTGCTCTCATTTTGTACATTTCTATCTCATAAAAAAAGAAAAATCCAAACTTGATCTGATTTATTGTATTTTCAAGAAAGAAAAATCAAGGTTAGAAAAGCGGCACTGTACTTGGGTTTTGCACTCAAATGGGTAGTTCATGGAACTATGAAGATATCCTGGTTTAAGGGCCAATTTTGCATGAAGGGAACTTTATGCAGAGGAAAGAAAAGTCCACTGTGGATTATGGGAAACATTAAGCTTTAATTACAGTTTTGCTGCAATTCAAGGGTGGTATTTGGCAACAGACTGAAGTACATTTGCCTTCTGTAGTATCTCTGAGCTCTAGGTGGCCAACTTTGCCTAAGAAATACCCTCTGTACTCCTTCAGGAAAAGTGCAGGTCATCCTACAGCTCCACTGAGAGCTGGGAAGGGGCTTGGCAGCAGAGTGAATCCTGTCACTTGTGAAGTGCTGAGGGATTTCCCCTGAGGTGTGATTACCCCCGAGCCTGCTCTGCTCACCCTGCAGTGCCCAGCACAGCACACACACCTTTCACTAAGCACTGCTGAAATCTAATACCTGCAATCCTCTTGGAAAGATCTGGAGAGGAACACTGAGCTGGCAGCTACTTAGGGGAGAATGCACAGGTTGCCTCTGGGTGTTCTTTGTGTCAGGGACCCTCAGACCATCTTGGTAAAGTGTTCCTCTCCAGTCCTATGGCTGTTGATTAAAACAGCGTCACTTAAATTATTAAAAGTATGTACATAACTTTTCAATTAACAAACTGCTTGGCTCATGAAAATACACACACACAATTTATAAGTAGAAAACCAGGACTAAATATCTTATGATGAGCAGGTCACTATGAATTAAAAATGAGTTTCCAAATAAAATATTTAATGACATTTCAAATTAGATGAAACATTGGAAAATTAAAACTTTTGTTGTTAAAGAGTCCTGCTATTAAAGCACTTCAGCAAATCGAACCATGGCAACACATTGACCTGACTTGGATTCCTGACATTGAAACAAGTAAGAATCGAACCCACACGGACAACTCAAAATATTTTATATTTTAAATATTCCTATAGGGTGAATTAAAGAAAACAACCTCAGAAAACATTCAAGATAATATCCACTCGGTAGAGTTCCTGGTACATCTGCTTTTGCAGAATTTATTAGCAGAAGCAGATATATCCATTTCTATAGAGTATAGTAGGTATAGCCACCAAATAAATACAACAAAAGAATGTTATTCTTTCTAGCCTTTATTCTCATTTAACCCCTGGTATTCTTACACTCAAATACCCAAACATGTTTGTGAAGCATGTAAAAATTCCTAAATTAAAAAGCTGTTTTACATACCATAAACTGTTGTATCAACAGGTCCATCAGGAAAGTGACCTTATTAGTGAAGAGAACATAGGTGCAGTTTTCTATGCAGTTGCTGCAAGTGAGGCTGTAAACATTTACTGTACTGCACAGTGACCTAACAAGTCAGAAGGAAAGGAAAAGAACAATCAGAATTTTACTTTTTCTTCTTCAGTAAGTTAAAAGTCAATAAATGGCTGCGTCACAAAGCATTCTCTCACAATTCACATTCATTTTCTCCGACTTGGGATTCCAAACAGAACTAATATCTTCAATGAAATCAACTCATTAAAAACTCCAAAAGAGTAAAGTCATACTCATCAGAAGTCATATACTGTATGGATACTAGAGTCTCCTGCATTCAAACTCACTCGGAATATCAGACAATTTCCTAGTTTGGATATGTCCTTTTTTTTTTGTAGCTTGTATCTACAGCACACAATTAACTGGGGTACAAGGTCCCTTTTCTTCACAACCTTCAAGATAAAATCCCTGTATGAAATAACTCCCAGGACCAGCTTTGGAGAGAAGCTCACAATAGAGCGTGTGCACTAATGTAAGGACTGGGGACAGTCAGGGAACTTGTGCTGAGCAAACAGAACTGAGCAGGTGAAATTCCTGCCCCAAACATCCCAGTGGCACATTGGGACCCACTACTGCCCAGAGCCTGGAAGTGCTGGTGCAGCTACAAGAGCACCCTCTGCCCCACACCTGTGGCTGGGGGAAGGGGTGACTGGTTTGCAGTGTAAGAACACAGAATTGTAAGCATATGCCCAATTTTCTTTGCATCACATGCAGTGATTTCCATCTGCTCTAATTAAAGTGTTCTTCTCAAAACAGGGCTTGCAGGGAAGCTGGGACCCATCCTATAGAATATACTCACAGAGAAGATTAATCTGAGCAGAGAGACTCCCCTTTCAGAATAAACACAAAACCCACTCCTTGAACTTTGCTTACTACAAAAACTATCACTGCTACTATACAAACACACACAGACACACAACACAAATGCATCATAAATATAGCTAATAATAAATACAGATGGCTAGATATTCAAGTTGTTTGTCTAAAGTAAACCAGGAGGAAGAGAATTTTTACTTTGTTGGGGTTTTTTCAACATGTGAAAAAATGTGACTAAGTTCAAATAAGCTCCGTAGAAGAAAATAAATTGTGAGCTCTGTTGAAAGGTCATACAAAAGTGGGACTGCAAACACCAAGTTACTGCACTGAAATCATCAAAGCTGGCATTTAACAGAACAAGCTGCAGACTAATCCAACATACTTCTACAGTCGAGTTTTATGCTTTATCTTTCTCCCAAAATATTTTATGAAACAACAGAATTATTTACACAATAAGGAACGGTGCTTTACTGACTGCTGTGTTCATTGCTGAGGCATCTGGTCACTTAGCCTGGCTCCCCAGAGCTGAGATGGGAGCATCTTACAGACACTGTGATGCCCAAGCTAAGAAAGGCCGGAAATGCTCAGAGGCCAGAAAAATTAAGAGTAAATTCTTTTTCATTTATACATCTGGATTGCCTTTTCTTCAGCTGGAAAAATAATTTCGAATTTAGAAAAGAAATATGTGAACATTTATCCTTTTTCTCCTTGGCTGAGTATCACCATATTACCAAGTTATATTAATTTTACTGTTTAATTAAATCCGTTTCAATCTCCAGTTCACATGATGTGAAAACAGTGTCAAGTAATTACTTGTTAGTGAAAGCCAGGTTATTTTTCATCTATTTCACCCCATTTTTACCCTAAAAGAATAACATCTATAGGTAATTCAAGGATGCATTTATTAATATCTGCCTTGCAACACAATTCTCTTTTCCTATCCTGACTATACAGAGGTATTTAGTTCCTTCTCTCCATAATGCTGAAAATATTTTCTGCCTTTCATGGAGATTATTCTCCTGTGTAGGTGTATTTACAGGAAGAGAGATGAAACTATATTGGTAGTCTCTGCTTTCTATTCAAAGGATGCTTTAAATCAGCTTCTGTCATTTTATCAGCTATTCTAAAACAAAGATCAATCCTATTTAAATATAAACATTGTAATTCACCTAGAGTGTCAAATATGAACTTGTAGTTTAATTTTGACAGCATTTCAGAGTTCTGGGGTGATTTAGTTAAATCACTGCAATAAATGCTTTTTGATATATGGGATTCCTAACTCCTAAGAGGATCATTTATTTTTCATTTGAAAACACAAAAACTTCCCCCCTTTATATAAGGAACAAATTCCACAGCAGCAATGCATCACGCTCTTGTATGTCCCAGCTGAACCTCACGTCAGAAAGAATACTTGTGTTTTCAGAGACTCCAGTAATGCATTTGAAAAGGTGCTGTAAGCAAATGGATGTCAAATGAATTTTTCACAACAATAAAGAGGGTTCATTTAATTGATACCATAAGCTTGCTGCCTAGGGCTCGTCTGAACACGTTCTGGTCACGGCACACACTGAGCTCCTCGCTTTGACTGGGACCAGCACTGGGAGTGTCGGCACAGAAGTGTCCCCAGGTGGTTCACAGTGTTAAATGGCAGATTAAAGACAGCACAACTAATTTCTTTACTTTAATCTTATTAAGGGAACAACAGCTGTCAACTGTCACCATTTCTGCACAAGGCTGCTGAGACAAGCGAGGGGCTGCAAATGGCAAAGCCACAACTTTATTCAGCCCCACGTTAAACGTGCTGGGATGAACAACTCCACGCAGCTCTTGCCACCTTCTTCCCTTTTGGAAGACCTTAGCTGCTCTCAATTCCAAAACTGCTATCCCAAGAGACACCAAAATCAGTCAAAAGCCTGAAGCAGGTGGTTATTGATCACCGATGTTGCTCTAAACTTTGTATCACACCCACAAAGCAGCTTTACAGCTCTGTAAACTGCAGGAAAGGCTGCCCTCTGATGCAAGGCTTTCCTCCAGAGTAAATCCAATTATAACACACTCATTATGGTACACAAACTTTGAGACACAACAGAAATCTGTCCTTAAACTAGACAAAAATATCCATCTGTATGTTAAGATTTACTTTACATGACTATAAAGAAAAGGATTCCTTTTAATCCAGCTAGATCCTAACACCTTATATGTCTGCATGTGATTTTCTTTTATGTTACTACATCTTCACTTTCCTCAATTTGCTTACCACAAAGCAGCTGACAAACTTTAACCTTTATTAAAAATACTGAGGCATCAACAGTTTGTAACCACGTAAAATTAATCCATGATAGTGCACCAGGATACAGAGGAAAGAAATCAACTTTTGCTTTACAAAAATCAGGGCATCATCAACATATAACAGTTAACCTGTTTCAAGTGTAAAGCTTAGAACTTGCAAGCAATGTGGAAAAAGACTATAAATGAATGTACTTTGATTATCAAAGAAGAAAAAAAGACAAAAAGCTCAATTTGGTGGTGAAATTATAGAAAATAAAGCATTATCAAATTTAGGAGGTGTTAATTCAGTGGAAAACTGCTCATTTTTAACCACCTGGTTACTATGCAGCACTCTGATGGGGAAAGTGGTCAGTGCAGAATTGCAAATAAGGGGGAGGTGGGCTACCACTAAAAAATGTGCACAGAATGGCTGCAAAGTGGAATGGTTACAGAACCATCACGGGAAGAACATGGATTGAAACAACAATAAACTCCCCTTGATTTTAAGGTAAAAAATACCAATTTTAACTCCTGAAGACTGTGCAACAACTTATCTTTCACCCTCAGAGATACACAATCAACTACTGCTTTGTCTGTCATTGATATTATTTAAGGATATCCAATTAAACAAGGGGCTTCAGTTAAAGTTCAGTCTCAATTAATAGAGAGACAAACTCAGCATCAATTCTGCTCCCAAAACCAGACTGGAGTTTCATTCTGAAATACTGTTGTACTTATGAATATAAACTGTTGCAAGATAGGCGACAATCAAACAATTAATTTAATCCAATATTTAGAGGTGGGATAAAATATTAAGTTTTCTACCAGAATTCTCCAGCCCCTGGCTCATCAGTCATTTCACTGCAAGACCCAGCTCTCAATCCCAAAGTTTCAGAAGGTGTCAAAGTGCTGCTCTCAACAATCAAACTTGTTCCTGTTATTGCACATGAGGGCAATATTGCTTTATTCTTGAGCTCTGAGCCCAAGGTCCAGCTGAGACAGACAGCAGTATACATCATGGGAAGGAGAGATGCCGCAGGTTTCAGATGGTGAACTTAGGCGGTGGACATTTAGAGTGTATTATATCCTTGTACCAACTACTAGTTTTCAATTAATTTGTTTTTAATAAGAAGTTAAGAAATTACTGTTTCTCTACATGGAATTTTCTACAAGAAAATGAGAAAGCTTCTTCTGCATTTTATGTAAAAAAAGTTGTGAACAATCACAGTGTAGGTCTAGAAGTGTATGTTCATTAACCCAAGCAAAAATTACAGAGAACAAGTTCTAAAACTAGTTCTCAGTTCAAAACAGATCTTGCTGAAAAAAGTACCAATGCTATCCATAATGTTACAGGGGCACTAATTTCTTCTTTTTATGCATGTAATTATGGTTTGAGCTTTTTTATCCTGATAATATTTGCTTTAAATAAATGATGCAAGAAATTGTACGAATCCAGACGATACATTATAATAAGCCTGACTTCAATCATATCTCAACTTGTAACAAAAGTCCTCCTTTGTTTCTTACACTTCTACTGCAAATTTCTATTTTAAAATGCTAACCACTCAAGGAATTCAAAGTATTTCCCAAATGTTAATTAAACAAACCCTACAAGCCTTATTTGTTAACACGGCACTAAGGGGCTGAATGAGTCCATATCAAAGGTGCAAGACAACCCTGGGGATGAGACTCATCTCCTCCTCTTCATCTCAAGGCATTAAACTGTTTTGCTGTGCAGCTCCCATTTGCTTTTCAGTAGAAGTCTAAGAAAAATACTGTAAGGCTCTGAAATCTTTAGACATTTTGAATATATCTTATTTCGTGGAGAACGGAATGAATTCTGGGGAACTACAAAATGCTGCTTTAAGTAATAACACGACTGGGCATTAATTTTTTACGTTAACGCCAATAATAAAACTTACTCTAACCCACTGCTTTCTCTTTCCCTGTGATTTATTTGAAGGGGAGACAAACTGCCCCAACACCAAATGTATCATCTGTCTCATAAATGTCACGTCTCTCTCCGAGCGTTTCCCGTCCTGCTGCTCCAACCACCAATCTGGACAGCGGCACAAAACAACAGGCACATTGTTAAATCTTCTGATAATAAAGCTTTATCTTGTAGACATGGGATTAAAGTTCTGAGCTGCACCATACTGCCAGGATTTTGGAGAAAGAGAGATGTAGATAATAGCCCGTGTAATCTCCTCACCTACTTGTAAATAGCTTACCCTCATCACAAAGCAACAGACACATGCCCAATTTTAGATGAATGCAAATGGTTAAACACTGCAGGAGCACACAAACAATCTGAAGTACAGTACTGTCCTTTAGCAAATTTGGCTAGGGGAAGACTGGAGAGGCAATTCATGAAAGGTCTTAATTCAACTTCTTTCCACAGGGCTTTGCTTTGTCTTTAAACAAAGAGAACTGCTGCTTCACTAGATTCACAGTTTAAGAAGTCAGGATGTAAATGATATTTGCACAAAGGAAAGAAAAATAATTTCAAACTCATTTCAAAATTAAATGAGGAGAAATGTGATCCGAATTTTCTTCCTCATTTAATGAACTAAATATATTCTATGATTGTCCTTTGGTTTTGAACCTCCTTCAAACACTCTGCATTTGAAAAATTTCCTAAATCCTTTCAGTGAGACCAAAGCAATACACATGAACATGGTTTGTGCCTGGTTCAAACTGCTCATAGCAAGTAACGCCCTCTGGAACTATTGCTCACTCTCAACAGTTGAGGTGCAGATTCTGCACAAAACATTCTTCTCTATCAAAAAGACCACAAAATACCAAGAGAGGAGGCTCTGCATCCTAAGCAGCAACACCAAGTTCCCTGGGACACTTCCAGCAGACTCCAGACTCTCTAAGTCAGACTCAAGCAATTAGACTCTTGCAGAAAAACTCTGCAAAGCAGTGAGCTTTAGAGAGCAAGATCCTGTGTCAAATTATGTGCAACCTGATGTATAACTTCCCATCTTCAAGTATTCAGATGCGTAAAAAACGGAGACTGTAATTTGCTGTGACGTTGCTTTTCAGGAGTAGAGCAAAGCTCTTCAGAAGATGTTTTTAACATACAACACTGTCAGAAGAATTTATATTAATCTCTCTTCTGCCCCAATATTTCTTTTGGAAATACAACTAGTGGAAAATCTGTGTTAATAAAACAATGTTTAGAGAATTTTTCAAAGATGCAAAAGTTCTTCTTATAATTCAGTCATGAGCAGTCTCAGGAGTCTGAGAAACCACCGATCTGAAATGGGTATGAGACAGGCAGTGACCATCACACAGGGGAGAACCTCTGACCAACTCTTGGGATGTAATTTGTTATACAAGTGTGGCTGACATGGGGCTTTATTTATTGCCACACAAGCTCCTTGGAGAACTAATACATCCTCAGACTGAATAACAAACTTCAAACAAAGTGTTTTCATTAATGTAAACACAATGTTCTCAAACCTTCTCAACAAAGGTTACCAAAGCAAGACTATTCCTAAAAATGAAAGAACAAAAATCAAAGACGCAGAGTAAGTGCATATTCTAAGAATTTAAAGCTAAATTTAACCTAGGCTTTATGTGGGTACACAGTGCAATCCTTTCCCTTGCAGAGTTCATCCCACACTGATGAGATAATTCAAAATTAGAGACCCTGCAAATTAAGGAGTCCAAAGGCTGCCCCTGAGCTGCTCACCATGGGCCCAACTCAGGAATGCTCACCAGTGGAGCTGGCTGGACTTGCAGCAAGTGCATCCAGCATGACTGGGAAAGCAGGAATTTTATTTATTTTCTTTGAAGCACAAAGTTGAAGTATGAAAACCATGTTTTTTCCTTAGTTCTCTTATCCAGCACTTCACATGTGTCCTGTAACATATTAAAGGTGAGTTTTAATCCCAGCTCTTGCAATGCAGTGCTTAAATCCCAATTGTTCCACTATATGACAATGGTACACAACAGGATATCCTGGGTTTGGTTCCTCTTGTCTTAAAGCCATGCCAAACTCTGCTCTGCAAGCACACATGTGCTTTTGGCTGCATAAAAACTAGCTAGAGACTGGGGAAAAGAGCATGCTTTTGAGTTCTCAGTTTTTGCAGGCTTTGTCACCATGGGGTTTTCAGGGATTAGACATCTAAACACTTCCATTCTTATATTCTACGAAGAGGAATTTTTCTACTCCGTACAGATTCTGAGTTACCCGTTTGTAGGAGCCCTTTCAGCTAACAGCACCTTACAACTATTTAATTTTAAAAGCAGTCAGAATCCAGTGGATTACAGCCCTTTAAAAAATTCCCCTGCTTCCCACTGGAAATCTTTACAGACTAACTTCAAAAGATATGTATCTCCTCCTCTCTTTAACACAGTTTTGGTTTTTTTATCTTTCTTTTGTCTTTTTTGTCTTGATACTGCTGCTCAAATATAGCATAGCTCAAAAAAAAAAATCACCAAGTTAGGAAACCAGAGAGCAAGTGGAAATGTCTTCCACCCTTCAGGGCAGCGAAGAGCACTTCACAATTTTTATTTTGAAGTACAACAGGAGAAAAGCAGCAGCAAAGCAGTAGATTGAAACGAATATTCCAGTGGTTCTAAGTGGCAGATGAGGGACTCATCATACTTACTTAAAGGGAACTCGTGCAACTGCATTCAGATTGGTGGGGGAAGTCCCCACCTGAAGAACATTTTCCAGGGCAGTCAGTCCTCCTGCAGCACGGAAAGCCATTTTATCTGCTGTGTTCTGGAGAAACAGAAATACAGAAGAGAATCAGCAGAAATTAAAGAAAGGATACAGAAAGGGTCCCTCTGACAGCTGTGGATTTTGTCCATGTAGAAAGTCCTTAATACATTCATTTACCATGTTGAACACCTTTGAAAAAGAGCATTTCACTGCTCATGCACAGGGCAGAGCACCCTTTAGAGCTGGAGTTGGAATTCTCAGGTGTAATTCTTTTTAATTATCATATACACATATCAAGTGCTACACAGGTAATATCCTTGAATACCATATTTTCTGTGATGACATACAGTTACAGGAATTTTAATAAACTAAATCTTTATCTGTTGCTATTATCTTTGTAATTATGTTGCTCTGTATATGATTTTAGAAAATATAGACAATCTCTAGATAGGTACTTCCTCCTTTTTACAAACTTTTCCAAAACAACCTCCAGGCTTGGTCTCTAATTTGTTCATCATATGCATAAAATAGCTTAGGGAGATCCCCTTATCCTTGATGTCCACTTGGAACTTCAGCTTCACAGAATGTTACATCAAAATACCATCCCACCCTTATTCTCATACTTTGGAAATGAGTGAGGTTTTGCTGGAGTGGGTCCAGTATTTTAGAATTACATTTTTTGCCTTTTGCAAAATTGGTTTTATCGCCTACTGTTCAAAGTAAGATCACCTTCTTCTCTCCTTTTAAGCTGCTAATTTTGTAATTTTTGTAATTTTTGTAATTTTTGTTTGTATTTGATCATCTTGATTTTGTCAACTGTGACAATAATCTAGTTAATAAGAAACAAATTCTTCTTTTTTCCCCCCAAGAGCTGCAAGCACTTGGCACGTGGGAAGAAATGTAAAGTCCTTCATAAACACAATTACTGTAAATAATGTATTCTATTGTAACAGATTGCATAACAGCAAAAACTCCTAGTGATTCTTTATTTGAAAATATTTATTTGAATTATTTATTTGAAAATAATTAAGTAACTATAATACCATTTAGATGGACATTTTTCCCTGTGAGATCAGACATTACACACAAAAGCATCTTACTTTTCTTTAAATCAGTCAACTTGCTCTGCATTAACTTTATTTTAAGCCAACAGCTATATTGTATTTAAGTTCCAAGCTAAAGAAGAACAGTTCACAGAAGTCAGATATTCAAAGGGAAAGTATTTTCCACAATTAATATGAACTGCATGTAGATTTTCAGACAGCCAAAATGTTCACTTTCAAAGGCACAACCAGCTTTAAATGAGCTGAAATCTCTGTGCCAACTCACCAAGCAGTTAAGAAAATAAACCACTGATTTCCTACAGGCTAACTGATAATAGAATTTCTAGCAGTTAATTTTAGCCCAGTTAGCCCAGTAAATGTGCCTTGACTGAAGAGTTATTTTTGAGTTTCACTTACTATTCTTCCTCTCCTTCTCTTCCTCCCTTCCATCTACAAAAACATCCCAAAACCCACCTACTTAAGCCACCCTTGGCTCCAAACAACACTTTCCACCAAACTCCTGATAGAGCTGTAAGGAAAAGACCCAAACAGCATGGAAACAGTCCTGCCACAAATCATTATTTATTGATACTATTCAAGCACCTTGGCTCAGGGCCACAGCTCTCAAACCTCCTCCTCCCCTGCTCCCCCACAGCCTGGGGCCTCCCTAACCATTCCAGGGTCACTCCAGCTTCAAACTTCACAGGTAGAAAGTCAGATTTTGCCAGTCCAAGGGTGTATTTCCCCTGAGCAGTGCAGGATCTCAGCAGCACAACCCTGATGTGATGCTGCTGATTTATTTGCTGCCCTGTATTTGTTAGTGCTACTCCAGTTTTAAATGTGCCCAGCACTCTCCACTTCTCACTTTCCCTATTTCTCATGGGAGATTATGCCACAGCCTATTAGTTCTTGTGGCAAGAAGTCTTTCCTGTCATTTAGGCCAAATATGCCCTTTCTCTGTTTCATCCCATTACTCTGAGTTATACGCCACTTATTGCATCACTTTGTTTGTCCCCTCAGGAATTTCTTCATTCTTGAAATCCCACTGTCACATTTTCCTACTTGGCTTGTTCCTCAGCTTTTTTTTTTATCTGTCATGTTTTTGCAGAACTCCTCTTTTCTCCATAAATCCCTAGTAATGAAGTGCCCAGAAGGGAACTTCACCCCAGATCAGTGACCAGAGCCACACTGAAAGAAGCACCAATGTCTCCCTGTTGTGAGAGGAGATGGCTGTGAATCTACTCAAGAAGAATATAAATCTTTTGAAGCTGTTTGATTTCCTATGTGCTCTCCTCCTTCTACTTCAACCCGTAGCATCACTTCTTTTACAAACATTTCAGAGTCTCTCATTCAAGTTTGTCTAACACTTTACTAAAATAGATGTATACTTTTCAAAATACACATTTACATTTTATAAACTTCCATTAATACTACAGTCTTCTATCAAGCAGAAGGGAGTTGGTAATTTCTTCTAATTTCATATAATTTAATGTCCCATTATTCCTTTCTCTAGACTAATCATAAAAATCACCAGCATTTTGATGCTTATCCATCATGAAAATAAATTCCTAACCAGGTGCATGGATGAGAGAGGGAAAAGGCCTTCAGTAAAAGGGAGACAGAACCAGCAGCAAAGGTGGGGAAGGTACACGAGCACAGTATTTGTTCCCTGTGTTTACAGAGGTCCATAAAACTACCACACAGAGAATAGGGATACACCGCTTTTGGTGTGGTATTTCATGTATTTATTTCCAATGATTCTTTAAGGAGAACTCCAAGGGCTTTTAACTCATTTATTGGAAGGCAGTGTTGGTATCAGATTAGCTGCTGGTGTGTGGTGCCTGTGCATGACCTTGGTCCTGCTTCCAGGAATCCCAGGTTCAGGCACAGCTCCTTGAGCTTGGCCTTGGGCCACTGGAGGTCATGGGAACTGAAGAGAAAACATGCCCTGTCCTCAGAGGAGCAGAAGAAAAAAAAAAACTGAAAAAAAAAAAATTGTCCCTCAGCTGCCCATGACACAAGTCCTCATCCTGGTGAGCTGTGTGTAAAGAACACACAGCATCGAATCTCCTCAGCATTGAAAAACTGCCTTTCTAACTCTGAAGCAGCCAAATCATACAAAATATGTCTGAATCATTCCTACTTAGGTGATTTTCAAATGTTAAGTGTTTTTATATTCACCTCAAGAAATCTTAGACCATAAATACCTAGAAGCAAGCTGTCTTATCCGTCTTTTTTTCCCCAAATTAACCAATATCCTTGGAAATATGATCCAAACTCCATGTCCTGCAGTCCTAAAGCTCCACATTAGGTGATACATATTAAAACCTAATAGAAAATCAGAAGAAGTGAACTAGAGCATCTCAGTTATTCAAAGCCCTTGCTCACATCATACTCTTATTTAAATTGGTAACTACAGCTTCTACTCTGGTGATATCAAAGCTCTGAGTAGATCAGGCATCATGTGAGTCTGAAAAATTGCAGATTCTGCAGAGAATAAATATGAAACCCTGATTTGAGAAGAGCATAAACCAGCATAGCATCTTTTTGCTGCTTGAAAGAATCCTCCAGACTTTTAACTTAGCCTCCCAAATGACTTAGCTCTCCTGTTTATGAAACCTATTTCATGATTTCACTACAGAAACAGTTCTTTGAGTTGCTGCACGTTTAGACAGGGAGGATTATTCAGCAAAGGCAATTGATATAATGGGATCCACATTCATTCAAAAATAGAAAATATACGAACATCTAGTCCTCAAAATGTGTAGAACTTTGACTTTCTCATACATTTTTTCAGACATTCACAACTACTTCAAATAACATTTTTAAACAATTTAACTTGCAAACACAGAAGGGATTTCAAGGCTCTGATGTTGCCTGGTGACACAGGAGAACAAACAAACACGGAGGGGAAAATAATTATTACTGTCACCTCTGCATTTTTTTACCAGAGAGGAGAAGGCACAAAAACCTCAGGGATGCCACCTAGATGTGTCTCATCCATTAGAACAACAAAACCAGAGATGCAGTCCTCGGAAGAGCAGACACAGCAATCAAAACCAATCCATAACAAAGAGTCTTGTTTTCCTCATCCCTCCCAAGCCCATCGTTGTGAAATACAGAGGTCCTGTTTGCACAGGAGGAAAGCCAACACAGCTGATGTGACACCAAGTAGGTGTTCTTAGTCTCTGGATCATTATAAACTTGTCACTGGAAGCACAGAGCCACTAACTTCAGCAAAGCAGGGCATGAGTCAAGGAACTCGGCAGGAAGTGTGTGCACACTGATGCCTGTGTGGCATGGTAAACAGAAATAACAATTAATTAGACAAAACATGTAACCATTTTATGGACCAATTACGAATGAAACTTACTTGGAAACTTAAAATTAATCCTTAAGAAAAAAGTGACAAACAATCAGGCCAGCTCCCTGCACACCAGGTAAGTGTGGTTGACCTCTTTACCTACCTGTTCCAACACCTTCGTGGATCTGAATTCCCCTTCTCTCCTATGGCTTGAGTGACAACTGACTAATAGGATTACAGGCTCTGTTCCAATAATACAGCTCAGCTACATGCCAGCAAAAAATGACAGCCTAAACCTGAATTACATGGCCTGGGAATCCATCCAATTATTAACTAAAGTAACTGTTATTACCTAACCTAATCAAAGGAGAAGCAGCTGTTAATCTTTGGTGGCCTGCAGTGTAGCAGCGGTCAGACTGGATGGACTGTCTTTGTACTTGACTCCTCTACAGACAATAATTATGTCCTTTGTGATCAAGAAGGAAGGGCTTCCTAACCTTTCAGACAGAGGCAGCAGATGGGGAACAACTGTTTGTGTGTTCATTAACAATATAGGGTAGATTTTATCAGGGTTTGGCATCTGTGGCACTCTCAGAAGCGCCACTTACTCGGGGATACAAGTATGTTTGGCAAATGTCAAAATAAGCAGACTAAATAGAAAGTTCAATATAATGTTTTCATCTCATTATCTGACATTTGGTACAGAAAAATACACACAGCTCAAAGACAGTGATTTACACATATGCCTTATCCTACTCAACACTGCCAACAAAGACACCCACAAAAAGGTCAGCTGGCCTGTGCTGGTGGTACTTGGCTGGGCCAAGTTGCACTCGTTGAAGCAGTCACATAGCAAGAACTGGGTGCTGAAATAAAACCACAATGGGGGGAAAATCCCTGATGTATTTATACAAGTCAGTAGATAACACAAAGTAACACAGAGTGAAGTAAAGCGAACACCAATTTACAGCAGCTTTTGGATTCCGCACAATGTTCCAGGACAGAAACGAGGCCAAACCCCCTCTCCTGCTCTGCTGCTCCCCCCCTACCCAGGGCACTGGGAAACTGCAACACTTGTCAAACAGAAGCTATGAGATCAGAGACATCAATCTCACCAGGAGGCACAACAGAAGTATCATTTAGTTTATGCTGGGGAAAGTAAAACTGTGATGGGATGGCAGTGTGGAAGGACCAGAATGAGATTTCTGGTAATGCAAAGGAACAGCCAATATTTGGATGCTGAAACTGGATGAGCTCAGGTAAGATTAAAATGATTTTTTTAATGCCAAGAGTAATTAATGATGAACATAATATACTTAGGATATAGTTGACTCTCAATCATTTGAAGTTTTTAAATCAAACCTGATTATCTCCTAGAAAAATATGATCCTAGCTAAATCATAATTTATTAATTTGGTGCAAGAGGTACTGGGTGAAATCCAACGTCCTGGACCAAAGTACTCAATTCCATACAATTCTCCTATTAAAATATTATTATTGGTTAATAAGTAGAGCAGAATCAGAAATAATGCTGAGCTTCAACAGCTGAAATGATTTAAGGTCAGGATTTCCATCTCTGCTCTATGTGACTTTAGCACCTCACACTCTGACTATTTGAAGTATTTTTGAACTAACTGAAGTACTCTGCTGTAAACTCTCCCTCTAAGACAAACCTCCAAAATAAATATTTTTATGTAGATTAAAGAGGAAATGTAGAAAAATTATTTTTCCTTCATCAACCCAAAGAATGCTTTCTGCCAGTCCTGCAGAATGTCCGAATCAGAAGCTCAGCTGGAAAGCTGTTTGAACAGCCCTCAGGAACTAAAGCTGTCCAGAAGAAAATATTTCTGAATGAAATTTTGAAAGAGTCTAACTTGTATTTCTGAAAGAACACACTGAACTTGTGCAACTCTATTCTACACTTGTTAACTGTTCACTGAAGAAATAGTAACTAATTAGTAAAATATAGTTGAAATCCATCTTAAGAATTTTTTCCTTTCCTTTTATCTGGTGTTCGAAGATCCTATCTAAAATGCCAGGGGCTAAGAAATGTAGTTCAAAGCTGCCTCAGGAAAACAAACCAGACATTTGTTCAAACCAAACTGAATCCTAGGCTGGCTCCTCCTTTCTTTTTTTTTCCTTTCCTCCCCCTTTAAATAAATACACAAGTATGTCTGCATGCACATACAAACCCAGGGATATGGTTGTGACTGTAGAAAATCTATGTTCTTTGAGCAGTCCTCCAGACATAAAACTTCAGACACCAAAAATCACTGTAGGGGACACCAAAATAATGTTTTCCATTAAAATGGACAATTTTGCTCCTTGTAATAACTCCCTCTAGTGAAATTAGTGTTGCAACAATACTTCAATCCATCTGAAAATCTCAATCTGGCTTTCAAACACGAGGGAATTCACCCACAATGAAATTACAGCCACTGAACATCAATGAGGAACTAGTTTAGGATTAAAACATGAACCAGAACTGGCTCAGTAGCACTGGTATGCCATTGGGGGGAGGTATTCATTCACATTAAGGACTTTTCTATCACGTATTTGTATCAACTCCTTCCTCCTGTGCTGCTAATGGGTTAAAGCTCCAAAAAGCGGGCCTTGAGGAGTGCTCCATCCCACCTTGTCCTGCAGAGCAATGTGCAAATTCTGAAGCCTCAAAGCTAAGGCAGCCCCTCTGGTTTCTGTGCTTCCTCTGCAGACTGCCCCAACTCCCTGGCTCATGCAGGACAGGATGGTAAAGGGGCCAGACCCTGCAGAAGGTGGTTCCTTCCCTGACTTGTACATTCCCTTGGCAAGCTCAGCCTCCACCATCTCAGCCATCTGAATAATACTGGCTTCTCACCTCAGTAGCTGAGACACACTAACTGCAACTTCACACATGTATTTAGCACAGAGGGGACAAATATCTAAACAAAAAGAAGAAGTGAAAAAGCAAGCCCTTGATACATCACTCAAATGCAATATGAAAATGAGGCTTACCGTATTTTTTAACTACATCAAAGGAGAGGTTTTTACTGCTACACTCTCTGAGAGTCTACTATTGGCAAGCACCTGAAGCTTGGTTTAGGCTCAGGGACAATATCAATACTAAGAAATTGCCTCAAGCCTGTTCTGAAAACAATAAACATCCTTTGTGCACAAACCCAATCTCTGCCTATGCCATTATATACTGCATTCATCCTTCTGCTCCCAAACATCTGCCCAAGTTGCAAGGTTAAACCAAATTGAATAGACTCCTTATGAACTCACTGTGTGATCTCACTGGACAGGATGAACCCTATTTACACAGTCTTCCAGTGGCTTTTCAGTTCAACAGTAAAGTGACAGAGAGACACCTTAAGACACTTCTGTTGACAAGACCCTCACGATGATCCTGGTTGTGAAGCTTCAAGAGTCAGTGAAAGCCATAAAGGAAAGACAGGTAAAGGTAAACGAATGAATTCCATGCTCTCTGTTCAGCTTTCATCACTCATGCTAAGCAGTGTAACAGGAAACAGACAATAATACTTGGAAAAGCAAGAGCTATCCTTACAGATATTCTGAAAGACAGCACTGAGCATTGCAGCACTTGTGTTTATTAAAAATAATGTTTGGTCTATTCATAAGTAACAGGGCATCTGGTAAGTGTATCAATTAAAGGAGGAAAGCAAGAATAGAGGTTTAATACCAGGAACAAATGCTCCTGGATCATCATAGATGGCTCCATTAGCTGAGGCCAATTTGACTTTTTCTGATTAATCTCATAAAGAAAAGTTGCCAAACAGGTAATTAAAAAGCAACCATTATGTGAACTTGTCCTGTTCTCCCTCAGCAGTTTATTGGACAAAAAAATTGCACAGTGACTAGGAAAGTCGGGTATCTCTTAAAACACTGAATCTGAAATCCCTACAGCTGACAGTCACTTCTGAGAGCTGTCAGCCACTGGAAAGGAGCACCAATTTCAGCTGAACCTAAACTATGAAAACCAGCACAATTGAACACAGCTGAAGATACCAAAAATATGTGGGAACAGACACTCAGAGAGGGAGCAGTAGCAGTTTGAAGACCTGTCCTACAGTCAAGAGCACCTGAAATCTAAACACAGCTTTCACCCTGACTGCCTTGGGTGCTCTGTAACCTCTTGGTTGCCCACAGGACTGGGGCACATCAGCAGTGTGGATTTGTGAGGCACTGCAAACAGCAGAACAGGCCACAACGACCTCTGGGTGGTATGTTCTCGAGTCAGAAATGAGGGTCTCAAATCCCCGCTGAATTTTAAAAATACTCCCAAGAAGATATGTGTATAAATATACCATCAGACCAAATTAAATTAAAACTGTATTTCTTTAGAAACTATAGCAATCATTAGTTATCACGGTGTCTAAACTGTAGTCCACTATTAGCAGAAATGTGCCTGTGTAGGGCATCACTGAGAAATCAGTGCTTGGACTTTAACGGCACTAAAACATATTTCTTGTCTGGCAGTAAAGAAACTTTGCACACCTTGGAACGTATATCTATCCAATGTATCCACTCTGATATGATGTATTAGTTCTGAAGTGACGTAGAAGCCTGATCTGCCACAATTACTACAACCCTGAAAGCTGACGGCATTTAATTACGTCCCACAGCAGTTTCCAACTACACCCCCTGTGCACAGAAATCAACCTCCAGACAATCTTGGAACAAGAACACTGCAGAGTTATCTGTGAACTGAACTTGTCTTTTAATGCCATCTCCAGCAAACAAGTTAAGAAATATTCTGTGGCTGACCTCTGGTAACAAGTCCCTGTTCATATGCTCATCTTGAGAAAAAGGTTAATCCTCAGATGACAGAAACTCTGGGCAAACGAATCACTGATGATATAAAGCTGCCTGGGCCAACCTGCCCCACACAACACACACCCGACCTCTTACCTTCCCCCTGACAGTGACAGGGAAAGGCTGCCTGGGGGGAAAAAGGCTGCCCCCAGGGCTCCTCCTGTGTGTGCCCACACCCTGCTCTCTGAACTCACAGCCACTGTGCTGGCACTACCAAATCTGCTGCTGTAGTTGAGAAAGCAGCTGATGGCTCTGCTGCTGGGAGCAGCTTGGGCCACGTGCAGAGAAGCTGTAGGCACAGACAGCCCAGGGCTGAACACTGCTGAGCCTTCTCCAAGCCATCCTTTAGTGGCATGTGCACCACTGGCACCAGTGCTGATCATCCTTACATGGAAATTCTCTAATCTCCCAGTTAGAGGGTTTAAACAAGAGAATTAATTCTGAGGAGGGCTGCTTACATCTCGGCTTTTCCATCAGTTGCATCTGGGTTCTCAGTTCTGGAGTCTATGGCCTGTTCTGTCCTATGAACAGCCAAAGACCCAATGTTTGCAAAAAGGCAGCACAGACACAGAATTCCCCATGTTACCTTCCGTGTTGGCAAAATTATTAGATTTTTGGTGGCAATATACAGAGTTCCAAGGGTCTGAATTCTAGTTTTACCTGGCAGAACTTACTTTTTAGTTTTAAAAAAAAATTACTAGCCCTAGTTTTTCAGTTTTTTAAAAAAGTATTTTTAAAGCTTTAAAGCTTATTTAAGTTTTGCAATTCAATATCCTTCATAAAGTTTGGATTCTGACTTTAAATCATTCTTAAAACATAATTCAGCTTTAAATTTGATTAATGACTTCCCTTCATGTGACATCACTGTAGCTTTGGAACTGGCTACTGCAGGAGTATCCCAAGTTGAAAAATTAATGGATGGATTAAAAATTAATCCATTCTTTGCATAGAAATACATCATATGTTTAGCTAAAATGAACCTTAGAGTTTTAACTTCCCATTATAACAAATAAGAGTAGCAATTACTTTCATAGACAACCAACCCCAAAAAGATGAATGCACAGTTCAGGCAGTGTGTGCATGTTTATTTTGTTTTTTAAAACCTTTGGCCATGAAATGCCCACTGCCTGATATAAAAGAAGGCTTTTTGGTGTAAGGCAGTGCACTGGGCACCAAACTCTCCCCCTGGCTGAGAGCCAAAAGGCACAGATCCCACAGAGGGAAGGCAGCAGGTTCCTGGGGCAGCCCCAGGGCTCTGCAGGGCCCCACTCCCCTGGTGAGGGGGAAAGGGTGCAGGACTGACTGACAGGGGCTATGGGGCTTTTCCGGGCTCTTCCATCCCCTCTCAGGAACGTGCCCTGCCAGCTGTGCCAGGGCTCAGCCCTGCTGCTGCTCCCCAGATCCCTGCAGGACACAGGCAGCACCAACAGGGGCTCTCCCTGTGCCTGGGGAACTGTGGGCACGTGGTACTTTCTTTCTAAGTGAAGACTGTGCTTGTGGGAACTTCTGTTTTTCCTACAGAACTCTCTGAATGATTGCATGTCTAAATCTTGTCTGGATATACAGTGATTATCCAGGTAAGAACACTAATGCACCCAACACCAGGAGACAGATGCTGTAAGAAGCTTCTCAGGAAAAAGGGCTGTGTGATTTCTAAGCACAGTGGTATCTGAACCTGATGGCAGGAAGAAATTCTACTTCTAAATAGATTTATGACTTGTAAGGATTCAAAGGACCAGCTGTTGTTTCTGCCGGTAGTGTCCTCTAGTGGAGACACGGCAGATGGTCAGTAAATAAGCAAACAGAAGGGGCTGAGTCCAGAAATCATCCTGCCAAGGAACACAAACACCTCCCAGGCACAAACCTGCCTAAAAATAGCTGGAATCTTGACCAAGCTTTTCATTGCTATAATAACGCTTAGAGGTAAATCTTAAATAACTTTTTAAAACTTTAGTCAGACAGAAATTAATCCAATGTGAAGCTATACAGTGTAATTGGCATGTAAAAGATATCAACAATCTACTTTGCCTGTGTGGGTACTCATGTATATGCATAAGATCACAAAATAGAGACAACGTGGGTAAAGGCACCAGCCCACGACTTAGGTAATTCACTAAAACAGTAATTTTCACCCTTTTTCATATATGGTGCCCTATGATGCTTTGGACTTCTAACAAGGTGACACCTCCTGTGATTTCTCCAGCCCTCCATGAATCCACGTGTCAGGCCCGATGCTGGGTTTCTTGCAGAGGTGTAAATATCCTTAACAGAATTAGTGACTGCAGTTTGCCTACAAAAGGCTCTGCTACTGAAATGAGGAATCTATTCCATTCTCGGCCCTAAAATTCATTTTTTGTTGTCTTCTCTTGATCTCTTCCCTTTCATACAGAAAAGCCAACCAAGACAGTTTAGTATGGAAAAAAATGTATCATCACTATTGAAAAGATTACTGAATCATTGCTCCCCCTGCTAACACTCCTGCCTCTAAGGAGTCTAGATGATTAACAAAACTAAAGTTCAACCTCGATCAAGTCCTTTTAGGTTTAAAATTTGCTGTTTCTAATTCACACTTGATAGTTTTCTTCAACTAAGAAATAAAACCCACAAGCCCCACGCTATGGCCTGTGTGCCATAAAGCTGGTGTGATTTTTCCAGAGATATAATGGAGCATAAAATAAACTTCCTATTGATGTCACTCTTGCTTAGCCTATAGATTCAAATTTCCCTCAGAAGTTTGAAATCAAATTACAATGTCTTGTCTAATACTAAATCAAAGCAACACGATTGTGGGCAGCAAAAATATCCAGTCCAAATATATTCCACAGTAAGTTAAGAGAAGCTTAAAGATGCATTACTGCCTTTCAGCTGGTTCAGAATGCTGTTCTTTTGAAATTAAAATCCAGCCATCATATCCAGTGTCTTTAAATTCTGTGATGGCTACACATAGCTACTTAGGTGCAAATCTCTCAAATTAAATGCCTCAGAGTTTGGAACCACAATTCCCACTGTATTCTTAAATATACTTAAGTAACAATTCTGAGTCTTTATAACGTAAGAGTATTTGCTTCTAAAATCTATTTTGTCTGTATATACACATCACATATGTATTTATATACACAGACTCACACATAGACACACACAGGGCAATTTTTAACTCTGTAGCCATCCTTGAAGAAACTTATGAGCAGTACAAAAGCTTACACGTGTTCCATTTCCACACAGTAGTTCTTCAACAGCTTTTCATTTTATTGTCTCAGTTTCTAATGATGAAGAGTTTGTGTTATTGGGGGAACCCCTCTTCACCCTGGCCATGGTCACCATACCCAATGGGCCCGAGAGTTTAGAGAATAAAACATAAATATGGGGCCTGAGTGTGTTGTTAAAGCCAGCCATTCCTGACAGTCTTTACAATGGGATAAACACTGTCTGTCTACAGTCCCCATGTATTTGAAAGCTACGACAAACATTTTACTGAAATGTAAATAACTGACATCACCACTGCTGAAGCAGGAGGCTGAAAAATCTCTCTAAAAATCCCAAACCCAAAAACATTGCCTGACACAAAACAAACCATTAATGGTCACTGAGAGAGCATGTTTTAGAGGTCATAAGCATAGACATCTTTTTATGTTTTTAAAAAAGGATTAAACTACTGCAGTCAATTACTAGCTCATATTCACACGTTTCAAAGATTTTCCCCCTGAAATCTCTTTTCAGTAAGAATACTATTCTGAATTAGTAATGTCAACTTAGCCTACTGAAAAGCAGCTACTTTTAGATCTGCATGAAGAGAGCTGGTAAGTAACTGTAAGCACCATGGCCCAATTTATTAAAAGCCTCCTCTTTTATTTTCTGGCTCTGCTTTACTCCCACACTTGAACAGCTTATTTTGCACTTCCTGTTATTTACTGGGATTTTTACAGCACCTAGAGAGCCTGATGGAGATCAGGGGCACAGCTATCCCTCAAACCTGTACAAAATCATAGTAAATTTTATGACCAAAACCAGTGAAATCTTGTTTGTTAGGACTCTGTGCCTTGTGAGGACATGGGAGCTTCAGCTGTACTGTTTGTCTGGGCTAAGATAGAGACCAAACCTCTGTCCTGACCCCCCCCCCC
>VXBA01005189.1:419514-492093 GCA_013399895.1 Serilophus lunatus | reverse complement strand
CCCCCCCCCCCCCCCCCCTCTTGGGGAGCAGAGCTGTAGTATCTTCAGTCAAATCACTCAGTTAAAGGAATCTTATAACTTGTGTTGTGGTGAAGATCTTTTTCAAACTAGTGATCAATAGGAAGCAAAATATAAAAATAACTCCAGTTAAGCTGATTAACTGTTGCATTTGGATTCCAAACACCATGAGGTTCCCTCACAATCCCACTGAACCTGTGTGACATTCCCAGTCAGATGGACAAGAGGCACATTAAGGGCTTGTCTAGATGTCACACATAAGTACTGTACAAATTCAACTGAAGTGATTTAACTGCAGTGTTTCAGCAGCAGCTGAGCCAGGTGAAAAGGCCACTGCTCTCAGCTGCTGTCACCATCCTCACTGAAATATCCATCCTGCCACATTCCTCACAGTAACAGTGTTTGCCAGCCCTGCCCAGCACTGATCTATACAAAACCACACAGAATACTTCCACCATTTAAAAGTAGGACTTCCAAAAGCTGAAGCCAAACCAAGCCCTCTAAAAACAAATTTTAGGAAGAACTTCAGGGAAGTGCTGTTCTGTCAGCAAGTCTAAGGATGATCATCTGAGAGGCACAACCTCTGACCCAGGGCAGGGTCACAACCTTAGAAATGTATGTACTTCAAGCAGCTCAATGTTTAATGTCTATGCAACTGACATTTTTTAATCAGTAGATTTTTTTTAATCAGCAGGTTTTTAATCAGTAAATCTCACCTCTTTACAGTGAGGGAAATAAATGATATAAGCATAAGCAAGTTAAACTTACCTGGAGTCACACTGACAGGATACACAGCTCTCAATATCCTGGTTTCTATTACAGGACATTTCTGTGAGAATGCTCAAGTCAAACTCAAGCAGCAAATTCAGTGAAACACACTGCTGTCCTTGGTGATAGATGGATAAATTAGCCCATCGAGGAATGAACACGCATAAGATCAGAAGAATCATGGCAGAAAAATCTGTTCTAGCCCTGCTGATTCAAACATCAGCTCTGCCTTCTGCAAGAGGTTACATGAGTTTTTCTTTTAGCATCCAATGCTGATTCATGGAAGATCTTAAACTGAGGGTTATCAGATGTTATTAAGAGCTTGAAGAGTCTCAAATGACAATCTGCCAACCTCACACCAGGGCTATCTGGGAACACTTGCAGCATTCTGTTGTGGCTCTGTGTGTGCTTGTTTTCTTAATGCACTTTTAAACAAAGTAGAGGTGAAAGTGAACTCAACTTCCTTCCAGGACTTCTGCCAGAAAGGATGAGAAGCACAAAACCTAGAGACTGCCTTCCAACAGCCTAGAGCACACCCAAAGCAGCACACACACCCTGGGACAGCACACCAGGTGCATCCAACACCATCTGGATTTTTCTCTTACCTACTGAGCAAGGATATATGACCTGAGGGTAGAAGTCTATTTAAAACTGGAACCACATGGTGGTGTATGATTTTATAGTACCTCTTATGCTTATTTAACTACATGTGCAACAGGTCTCATGCAACTAATGGCCTGCTCCAAGTCAGATTCTCAAAACCTGCACTTCAACTTGCTTATTTGCAAATACTTCTCTGGCACAGGGCACAAACTTCCAGTGGTTGTAGAGCTCCACCCAAGTAAGCCAACGTGGGCATATCAAGAAGTGACTAGAGACCTAACAAGAACTTGAAGCAAAGCAAAACAAAGCAAGGAACTCCTTTTCCATTTGTTGGCACTCAAATCATGCACTGGATTCAAAATGAAAGCTGTGTTCCATGGGGAGCTGGCAGGAATCTCTGAATTCTGGGTTCAGGAGAAGCAGGTAAGGTGGTTCAATAAACAGTCAGGACTCCAAATTACACAGTGGGTAAGATGTATCTTGGCCCAAGAGAGGGATTTCTTCAGTATCTAGAGGATACATTGATATAATCCCCTTTTAGTTTGCACTGAACAACCTCCCGCTGTTTCCATGGACTCACTTGGCCCCACACGCAGAACGTGCTTGCGTCCAACAGACCGGGAGGGCAAAACAAGAGCAAGTGCGACCACAGTAATCATGCAGGCATGCGGCAACCTACCATGTTCTCACACTGTGCAAGAAGTCCAGAGGTGAGGAAAAGGCTTATTCAGTACTGTGGAACACAACAGATGGAGGCCAAGCCCAAACAGAAATCCTTAGTGTGGCTGGATTGTACCTGAAGGCAAACCCCAGCCAGCCAGGGCTGCCAGGCTTCTTCTGTCTGTGGCTTTTTTTGTGATTCAAGTTTGCATAAATAGCACACCCCACCCTTTAATGCTGTTTTAGTACAGTCATGGAATTTTTAATAAGATGAGTAACCCTTCCTTCTGTTGAGAAAATTAATGGCATTTAGTTTTCTTATTTACTGTTACCAACAGCAGTTCAGCCAGCAATTTATTTCATGGTTTGTAGAACAAAACTTTATTTCCCTGGTGAGCTTGTATAAATGAATCCTTCAGGCAGTGTAAACTATTAACAAAAGAAAAATCCAATGTTCCACAGTATGAATGAAAGGAGGGTTTTCTGGATCAATTTTATTTTGTAATACTTTCGCACAACTTCTTCTGAGCCAGAAATATTTCTAGTAAGTGGCAGGGATCTATTGTAGTGAACCCTGTCCTCCCTCAGGGCAATTCTTTATTCAACCCAGGCCATTAGCAAGGGTAAATCAATGTTATCAGCTCACACACACTGACAGCTTGTGTGGTTCCCACTCCCTTGTTCCTCCCCCCCCATTAGGGTATATTTTTATGCTCTCCAGGGAAATTCAATTAACAGTGTCAGTCTCCTCCTCTCAGACCATGACTGACACCATCAAGACTCTTTTCACTGCCCACTGACATGTAAGACGTGTCTGCTGATTTCTGGACTCCCCAATTAACAAGAGAATTACTACCCACTTCTACAAGTGACCATGTGCTGTAAACACAGTGACAGCTCCTGAAATCAATCTTTTTTGACCTTATTGACTAGGATACCCAGATATAAAAATACTTCTCCAGAGGCTGAGTAATGTTTTAAGGGTAAAACCCCAGTTCCACAACAAAATAATGCACTTCTATTAATACCATCAAATTCAGCTTTTAATTCCCCACTGCAGACCCAATAATTAGTAAAATATTGTGAACAATTAATGACTAACACTTAACTGAAATTCATGTCCTGTGTTTAAAAATCTCAGCAAACAACTACTGGTGAGAGGCTGGATACAACTCCATGTCCCAAAGAATTTCCAAAAACTATTTAGAGAACTTTCAAAATAGATACATCTTTTTATAGTAGTCATACAACATGATTTCTGTATTTTGAAATCAATAAATAATGAAGTGTTCAATAATTAATACAAACACTGAAAAATTTGAAAATGGCACAACTCTTCCAAAAACACCATAAACCTTGAGGAGTAGCTCCAAGTAACCAACAGAACACATGTAAGGACCCCATGCATCCAAGGCAGCCTTCAGCATTGAAAAACATGTCATTAGCCATTGTGTTCCACACTGACTAAGCCGTGGAAATCATCAAGCAGAGCTCTCACTTTCACAAACATCAACCCTGATCTGTAATGATGCAACCCCCTTCTCAGATTTCATTAATTCAGTTTCCCTCAGAACTAATTTTCATTATTTCTTGATTACAGATAAGAAAGAGAAATATTTCCTACTGGTTAGGGATAGAACAGAACATAGTGTTCCAGCTGAAAAGTCAAATAATGGAGCAAAAAAACATGAGACACAAAACACTGTGGCAGCAGACTGAAACAGTAAGGAAGGTGCAAATGCATCCTTATCAATTAAAAAAAAATCAAACATTTACCATAAACCAAAATATGCTCTACAATCATAGCCCTTAAATAAACTCAGAACATAGAAATACCCCATATTTATGCACATCATACCCTTATCCTCCAGCAAAGACCTGCCAGCTCTGCTCTACTCTGGGAAAACTCAACAACTTGTGCTCCAGCAAAGCTGGCTCCAATTCTTCCCTCTGTTCTCTGCTAATTGTTTTGGCCCCTTATTGTAAAAAAGCTGTTGGCAGGTACAAGCACTATAAACTAGATGACTGACATGATCCAGGTTAAAAACAATCCTAACAAAAATACAGGGGGGAAAAAAAAATTGAAAAGTGTAATAGCAGACACTGCTTGTTACATAGAGGTCATTTATTCATCCACACATTTAAAACATTCCCAAATCCAAACTGATGAGATTTCAGGGCAACACAGTTCATAGGTTAATCATAAGTAACAGTCACAATTACCTCTTTTTCCAGAATACGAGAGATTTCTCCCAAAGTCCTGTCCAGACCAGGAACTTTGTTGTTCCCCAAGGAACAGCTATCCTGCATTTGGAGGTGCTTTAGAAGGTCTTTTGCTAATCTCTGTAACCTTCAACAGAAAACAGAAAACAAAGAGCAGTTAAAGCAAAAACTCAAGTTAACTTTCATCTTTGCAAGGAACCTCTGCTAACCATAAAGGAATCATGAAAATCTGGGTAAAATATTATCACGTATTTTGAACAGCATGGAAAACACCCAAGGAAATACAGTCACCTTGCAGGGTCTGACACGTCACTATCTACTTTACTAGGGAAAGAACACAGAAATAGTGTGAACAGTACAGCCATAAAGGTGCCTCTTTATTAGCAATGGTTTTTTCTGTTGTTGTTTCCCTATTCTCCTTCCACAGTTTATCCTGCTAGTTTTTGCCATTCTCATTTTCAAGTGGTTTCATCCTACTTTGCTCCCACCATTCAATCCTTTCGCCCCACTCGGCTGAGCAGTTCACTCTTGAGATGACTAAGGGAAACAGAACAGAGACCACTTGGCTAATTCCTTATAGGCATCATAAAACAAATGGCTCCTTGGGGTTATTTGAATAAGCGAAAAGCAGTGGCTTTGCAGCCTGCCTCAGAAAGGGCATCTATTAATGAGGGTCAGTAATGAAGCCCAAATGCAGAGGTGGGAGAGATGCAGACACACATGGGTCAGGTTTCATTTCCATTTTAGATGGCTACATCTCCACTACTCATCCATGCACTCCTGTGAGGAGAAGTACAGGGCTCCAAGGCACAATTATCTCACCTCAAGGCCTAAAGTACAGCAGTCAAAACACACTCACTGTTTCTGCCTCTGTGCCTTGAAGATGAAGGCAGTAACTAGCTCAGGTGCAGACTTTACACCTGAGGGTGGGGTGAGGGAGATGATACAAATGCTGGACAGAGAGGGCAGGAGGAAGTGTCATTCCATCCTCGCCAACCATTCCCTCAGTGTCTGCTCATGGCTGCTCTGAATGGACAGTGCTTGGTGGAGCTGTGGTTTCACCTGCTGAGCCATTGGCACTGGAAGTGGGACAGAGCTGGTCACTGAGCAGGATGAGGGGTCAGACAGCGCTGTGAGTGGAAGCCTACACACAGAAGCCTGCAGGAGGAAAGGGGAGGGGAAGGATAACAAAGCTTACCATGAAATGGGAGATGGCATTCACAAACTGACCACAGAGTAATGGCAAAGAGAAAATTACATTAACTAGTCTCTTAGAGGTGAGACAGGAGATGGAATGGCTGGAGGATGTACAAGAGTCACATGTATTAAAAATAAAATAAAAAATTGTCAGTATCAGAATATTCATTTGGGGAAGAGAGTTTCCACTTAATCAAGAGGAAATAGGTACTTTGTGCCTTATCTTTGAAAAAATTAAGAGCTTTGTTAATAGCTTTCAAGACACACTGAAGATACATATACATCTTTAAAGTACAAATAAAAATGATTTGCAGAATTTGTAGTCTTGGACTTTTCATCTGGTCAGCTGAATTCAACCAGGATTTTTCTATGACAAGAAAAATAAAAGGAGATTACATATCCTGATGAGGTTTTTTTTGCACTGCTATTTCCTCTGTAGAAAATGAGGCTGGAGGAAACCTCTGTCTATCACAATAAACCATAAGCTAAAATGGGAAACAAAATTAAAAGCCAAAATCCAAATAACTGCAGCACTTGGACAGCAAATCAAAAGACCATGGCACCAATGGAAGTGGAATTACTGCTGTCCAGAGAGATGCTCCAGAAGCAGAGTACTGCAGGTATTCTTATGGAATGGCATTCAGAATGGCTATTGTCTTGGCAATATCCTGGCAGAACAAGCAAAAAAGACTTTATTTCTTTGAAATATCTTCCCAAATTGCATATTAAAGCATTAAGGCACTGAAAAAACCCACCACTCTATATTGTGACTTCATCTGACAAAAACCAGCAAGACAGGCTTCCATTTGCCTCATTTAACATCAGAGGAATGGAATTCCACCAGGATTAACCACAGAGGCTAAAGAGAGGCACCTTCCTAATCTACATCAGGCTCCAGCATACAAAATGTGTAAGGTTTATCAACACACTGCTCTCAAGGACTCATAGAGAACACAATAATATTACACCAATACTTCTGTCCACAGAAGGAACAGAAGTTTTTTTCTCTTCAGTCTATTAAGATGCTCCACAGGTTAAAGATCACATTCAATTTCTGTCCTCAGTTAAAAAATACTCAGCTGTACAACATGTTAACTCCCAAGGAAAACCTTCCAATTTTCCAGTTCTTCTAAAAGTCTTCCTGGATACTTTTACCAAAATTCGAACTTTATAAGTGTGTGTTCAGTATCATACAGTCAGAAACCTGAGGATTACATTTTCAATTCCACCACATTAAAGAATTACCTCTTCCATCCTCATACCCGACTGTACATGGTGAGGCTGCTGCCAAGAACAGTTAAACAGAGGCTGAGTGATCACACAGGAACAGAAGGGAAGTAAAAACTCCCTCCTCCCACTGACTGAACTTTGAAGAAATTATTTTAATATCCTTTATACTGACTTCTTGGCAGTGGCAGAGAAATAATAATTTTAGGACTTTTTCAAAGGACTAGAAACCTTTGCAGAAGGACTTGTGCTCAGATGTAGAACTTACTATTGCTGTGAACAGATTTGGAAAGAGAGACCTCTTTGTACATACTGGACTCCTTGTACACTCTTGGTATGCACTGTGGATTACTAGAGCATGGCAACAACACCTGATCCAGTGGAAATACTGTTGAGTCCAGATTCAATCATTTCAAGACAATTATTTTTCAGTTCCCCAGTGCTTACTATGCCATACAGAGAAGGATAAATAACTGAAACTTTACTGGGCTGGATACAAGGGAAAGTCAATATCTTTTTCTCTAAAATTATTTACATCTCACCAATTAAAGTTTTAGTACTGCCCACAAACAGATAATTCAGAATGCAGAAGAAATATCAGAAAGTACATAAGGCACCCAATGGTCTTGGAAGGTTACCATAACATAGACTTTAATAAATTCTATGTTCACCAAATACAAATACAGTGTCTGATCTTTTTGCACTGCAAATGGGAAAACAAGGAATATTCATAGCAAAGGTTTTTCTTTTCAGCATGCTCTAAATATTTTCGGAGGTTTAATATATTTTATAGGCTAAAGGGAAAAGATCTGATAATATTTATAGGTCACATTTCATCTCCAGATAAAAAAAGCCTTGGGATAGTAACATCTGTGTGTTTCACCACTCCCAGCTTTACATGCCTGATTTCTGGGCTGCCTGTGCTACAACTGGCATTGCACATGGGGCACCTCCCATGGCTCCAGCTACAACGTGGGGACACCCTTCCATGGCTGGACAGACACAGACACTGCCAGACAAAACACTTGCAGCTTCACACACCTTCTGTAGTGCTGGAAACAGAAGCTCTCCGAAAAATGATGAAAAATTCCTATGTTTTTTTCTGTTGTATTTATTTGTATTCTATGAGAATGTTCTAGCACTCCTCTGAAGTTGAAATCTATCACCTGCCCAAGCATAAACCTTTTATCAGGTTTTAAAGTTTAACTAAATTTTATTTTATTTATGTTTTGAATCTTCTATAGTTTCCACAGCTGTTCAGAAATTGGATTTTCCACAAGTACTTCCAATTTCAGAGATGGTCTGTTTTTTTCCCCACTAATCAGTATTTGAGTATAATTTCTTACAACTACCCTAATTGGACTCTAGTCTGTTACACCAAGAAAACCTACAGGGTGAATTTATCCTGTACTTTCTTACTTTCCTTATGGTGTATCAGTGCATCACCATAAGGAAAGTAAGAAAGTACAGTATTGCTAAAGACATGTAGCTTTGGGCTTCTGCAAGAACAAACTCTACATCATATTCTGTTGTACTAAAGGATTACAATTACACTTTGCTACCTGCAGATTGCTTTAACACTGAAATATATGACCTTTGGACTAGAAAACACTAAACACACGTAAATAACCCTCTAACTTGGAGGAAATGTTTTCCTTCCCCTTTAAAGATGTGCTCTGATGGACACCTGAGAATGGTGTCCTCTAATGGGCCTGACACACCTTTTGCCAGGTTAACCTGGTAAACTAAAGTAACCTGGTAAACTAAGTAATTTTTCAGATCAGTTTCCAGAGAATATGAATTAACACCACAAATCCACCAGGAGTCCATCAGCATTTATAAAATTACCTAAGTGCCACCAATCAGCAAATGCACAGTGGAGAGAGGCCTGGCTGCTCCGGGTGAGAATGTCCATAGTCTTTTCCCTTGAATGTCTCTCTTGGCACATGAAATAGTTCAGAGAACAAAATATCTACTAAATGAGGCAGTATTTGGAATTACCCCCTCTGCCCCATAATGTGTGCAATTTTTTTTGATAGATACTAAAAAAAAAACCAGCTTTCCCAGTAATTAAAAAAGAACTAGAGGAATTCAGAATCCCAGTCAGAAATCAGTACTCTGAAACTGAAAAAGGATAAACCCTGTTTATTGCTATTAGTGTAATAGCACTGTAGAGCTCAGAAAGCACTTGGATCAGTGTTTCCTCACTGCAAAAGGTTTGATAAATCTGAAAACCTTAAACTATTATGGACCACTGAAACAATCTATCAGCTGCAGCAGGAAATCATTGGTCTCAAAATATTAAAGTGGCTTAATCTTAAAGGTGATCTAAAAAGGCTTTTTACCTGCCAAAGGGTAATTCTGGGCTCTGCTTTTCTTCTGTAACAACTGACAGCATGACTAAGGACTAAAATCAGATAAGAAATTGCATTCCATAAATGGTTTCAGTTGTTTGCAAAGACACCATCAGTTTTGGGGAGAAGAGTGGGTAAAGAAATGTGCCATAAGCAAGGAAGGATAAAACAAATCTTTATTTTTTAATTCTAAAGCACATTTGCATCTGTCAAGCAAATAAATAAACCTTCCAATTGTGTCTCCTGTTAAACAGAATTTAAAGAAGAACTTTCCCATTTCTAAATTCCACAGCCCACTAAGTCCAAAAATATTTTTTGTTCATTAACATATTTCCACTCCAATATGAATACCTCAAACCATCCTTTGGGACAGGCAAAAAGTACTGGCATTTGTTTTGGCACCAACAATGCATTTAGCACTCTGAATTTGTACCCCCTTCATTCTGTGATATGACTTTTCTCAAGAACTTCACAGATGTCCTGAGAGTTGTTCAGACCTCCAGTCCTGGCAGCAGTTTCTCCCTCAGCCAGGTACAGTCCTAGTGCAGCACAGGGTGTTCTGGCTAAAAAGCCAACACTCAGACTGCTGTCCCAGCCTCTCCATGTCACCATGCTCAGGGCACACCCACTGCTGCTTGTTTCTTTCCACTGACTCCTCGTCCTGCCAGTCTTGGATCCTGTTCTTAGCTCCGTTACAAAGATGCTCTCCTATTATTTTTTCCTGTGTTAACAATACGTTTTGCCACATAAACAGATACAGTCTGGGCTAAAACTCTTGCCTTACCAAATTTCTTGCCCTCTTCCCTTACAGAAAGAGATAGAACTACCCCTCCTGATTCTTATTCCATTTTGTAATACGTGCCATGCAAAGTAAACACATTTTAGTAGAAATAAACTGGGCTTCTGGTTGACTCACAGCCACTCCTTCCTCTTACAAAGCCAGTTCAGACTTGAGCTCCCACTGCTACTCCCTCGATTGCAAAGAAGCTCACAAACATTGGAGCCTCATAGTAGGTAAAAAGTTTTGTAATTTTGGAAATAATAACAACTTTGTTATCTGAAACTGTGTCTTAAAAATGTTGATGTGAGCATCTGCTAAGTCAGTGGGTTTTTACATGAAGACTGCAAAAGACCTCCCATGTCTGTGACAAAAGTGAGCTACACAGTGGCCATCAAATTAGTTCATGTCTAAGAGGGTACAGCCCTCACAGAGGCAATAAAGGAAGAAATTAAGAAAGCAAACAAGCATTTCATTATGTGAAGAGAAATGAAAACTCTAAATTCAGGATCAGCCAAAAGACTCCAGAATATTTAAAAAAATTTAAACCCCCAAGTTTCTCTTGTGCTGCAGTTGAGACACAACGGATCAAGTCAGATCACTGATAATTTCAGAAAGAACCCAAGTGGGGGCACTGCAGCTTATTATTAACATTTCAGAGTCACTCAAATGCACACATTTCTACTTTCTGACAACTAGACCCTAGTTTTTCATTTTCTAGTAGCAAAGAAAAACACAGAAGCTACAAATCTAGAAGAAGTCTCAATATGCCATGAAATTAATCTTGAAAACAGAAGTGCTGATGACTAAGAAACCAAGCCAACTCCTTCCCCATGTGTTTATGCAGGTGTGCCATCTGCTGGAGATGGGTCATTTTCTTATGTCAAACCTCAGTGATGAATTTTTATTATTCTAAAATACATCTAAGATTCAGCACCAGGTTTCCAAGCTGCTGGAAAGACTATGCAGAAGATACTGGTTGTATATACAACCAAGGCAGTCTAACTGCAAGGATCTGCAAGGATCCGAACTTATTAACCACCAGCAACTTCTACAAAATGCCACCTTCAAGTATATCAGCAATTTGTGAGTGATGGAAGCAACCACAAAACACACAGGATCTGGAACCTCAGTCTGAAGACAAATCTCCCCAATCTGGAAAGTCACTGCAATTTTAGGACGAGGGTTTTTGAATCCAGCTGTGGAGACCCCACAGCTCCTTGACTGTTGCAAGACTCCCCACAGACTGACCAGCCAGCAGAAAGGCACACACACCATCTGCCCACTGCAAATGGATGTCTCAGGAAAATTAGCAACAGGGCAGGCACCCATAATCCTCTTTACTAGTCTGTTTCTTTCCCCAATTTCATTTTAGGAGTCTCTTGGGCTGGGTGTCCTTTCCTAGAGCTGCAGAAATGCAGGTTAAGTGTCAGCACCTGAGTGACTTTGCCAGGGAGTTCCACACAGCTCACTGCACCCTGCATTAAGAACACTGTATTTGGTTTGGTTTGAAGCCAGCTCCAGCTTCACACTGACCACCCATGTTCTGGTACCAGAAAGGACAGCACACAATCCCCATCCAACATTTCCATGCTGTTTATGACCTTGTACATCTCCTCATTAGAGCTGCCACTCGTTATCACATTTTTCTCCAGAATGACAAGTACTAGCTTACTTATTTCCTAATACAGAGGTTATTCTTGGAATTATTACACATTTCCTTCCCTGCCTTCTCTGAACCTTCAACAATTCTACCTCACCTGTTTGGAGACAAAGAACCAGAAATGCACATTGCATTCAAAAGATGACCCAGGTATTTGTACATGATGACATCCTTTGTTTTGTTTTGGATCATTTCTAAATTATTTTAACAAGGGATTTCTATGAACTGCTGAGTATCGAGCTGATATTTTCTTGGAACTACCTAGCATATCTGCAAATTCAAGGCCCATGCTTTGTATGTGAAGACATAATGGAGCTCTGCCTTCCCCCCTACATTGTGTAGCACTCTAACATACACTGGATTTCTCCAGTGATTTTACTGCCAAGTCAGTCACTCTCCTCAAAATTATCATTCAGCATCAGCTCTTGTCCATACTGTCCTGAATCTCTGCCTGATTATTACACTCTGTCCCCTCACTGCTCAGCCTCTTTTTCCAAGTCCTTGTATGTTTAACATCACAGAACTGCAGAACTGTACTGGTGACCTCCCTGGTCTGTCAAGGACTAATGAAAGTTACACATTTTTTAAGCTTTTTTCGACTTAAACTACAGCTTTAAAATCTTTGGTGACAGACCTTATCAAAAGCATTATGGAAATCCGAACAATCTACATGTTTTCCCAGCTGGTTTCAACAGAATCAGAAAGCAAAAGCTGATCAATTTTCAGTTTCAAACTAAGGAGAAGGAATTTGTCAGTGATCATAGGTCTTTTGTTGAATCTTACCATCCAGCTGTTTTCATCTCTTACTCTAGATAATAAAAAGGTCTATTCTTTAAAAAGCTCAGTATCACACTGCAAAACATCTGTGCTTTCACCACATGAACCTTTCTTTCTGACCAAATGGAGGACAAGTAGAAGATTTTCAGTCCCAGAGTTCCAGTACTAAATTTTCACCACCAGTCTTGAAGAACAAGAACTTTGAAGCACGAGACTGGAACCTTTTTGTTTCCAGGTAGAAAAGGATGAGCATATGTTCTATAATTGCACCTTCCATGGTTTAAGAGATACAGTGTCTTCAGAAAAAAATGCATTTACAAAGTCTGACCTTTTGTATCAGAAACTAGTCAGTAACTCAAGATGGCAACATAACCATATTGAGGGGAACCTTCTACACCTGCTCCACTAGAAATTTCAGAAGCACTTCTGTGATAGACAGGGAAAAAAAAGCACGTCTAAAATATATAAATTGAATGCTTACTTGGCTTTAAATGGGGAATCAGACACAGCATTTTTTGCTTCCATCAAGCTCTCATATTCCTTTGCCCTAGAGGAGAAAATATTCATTATTATTGACTATTGTCTAAAGTGTACAGAGTGTAATACCATTGAGAGAAATCAAACCTTTGGGTTTTTCTGGTTCATGGCAGGGCACAGCATTTCTGTCAGTGCTGCCCTGTCATAATCGACACTGCTGTTGAACAATTGGCCATTAACAATTTACGATTAAAACTGCTACTTCAGAATAACATCAGCACACAAATGGTGTATTTACACTGACTTTTCAAATGGCAGAAAATTGCACAAGTGATACACAGAATTGGAGTAATCTACTGCCTAATATTATGCATTATTGTATCACTAATAATTTTTTTCTTTTAAATATAAAATATAGAAATATTTTAAAACAGTATTTTAAATATAAAATGTATATAACTATGATATAAATATTAGTGATTTAGACATGTAGCGCAGATCAGTGCATCACAGATTATAAACAATATATAAATATTTGCTTATATTTACAGGCACAGGAGTATTTTTTATGTATCTACTGATTGTATTGTAATGTAGTAAGTGATAGGCAAACAGTACAGAAACACCTCTAGAATGACTGTTTTACTGCTGGAAACAAAAACACAACCTCTTTAGTCCCTTAAAACTATTACTGACATTGGCACTACCCCAAGAAAGTAGGAAGGAGGAGACAAAGCCTTTTTTCCACTGCTTATTTTCCCTCCAGCCAGCCTGTGCCAACAGGTGAAAATCACCAGTGGCTGGTGCAGCAAAGCAGGATTCACAGTGCTAATCCTGTAACCTGCTGTTAACACCACACACACACACAAAGCAAAACTAATCCAGGCACTGCAGTGATGCAGATCCATCTCTCTCAGATACATATATTAAACATTACTTTGTATTTTCTGTTCACCCAAATGGCTCAACTTTCCCAAAGCTACTCAGATTTCCCCTTGGCTTAACCATTCCAACTCATGCTCCATGCAGATGTTGTTACATCACCCCTAGCTCTGATCTGTGGATCACCAATAAAGCTATTAATCACAGCTGAATGTAGTATTAAAAACGAAGGGCAGATTCCTTTATTAACCTTTGGCCTTCTTAGCCAGGAACAACACATTTCAGCTCCTGTACAGACAAGTCAGTCAAACCTGAATGATCATGCAAAATACCTGTTACTAAATGCACATGGCTGGAGTGCTTCAAATCCACTGCAAGGCATATATCAGCTGTATGGTAACCACACCTCCACTGCTGCAATTTGGTTTTCATCAAGCTTCCTTTTCTCCCATGTGAGTACCCAAATATTCTTCTGCTTGCAGCACATACATGTTACCCTGAGATAATTTACTTAGCTATATACCAGTTGTTACTGAGAGCATCAGTTAAATGGCTTAGGGTTATAAATGCAATTAATAAGACTAACAAAACTTCTCAACATATCTAATATCCCATTGATCACCATTTGTCCCCTCATTCACCTCTGCCCTTCATTCTTTGATACTGCAAGAGTGATTTAAGATCTGGAAAACCAGGAGAGCAACAGGAACCTATTTGGGTGCAGGCCCTATTGGGTTTTGTCCCTTCAGTTCATAATATCACAGCTTCCTAGAAGTTGAAATTAATTTCTCATTTCAAGTTGATGCTGTGGTGTAAGGGCATTTGTTGTAACTTTTTTTCTAGAGAAGAGTTGCAAATATGTACTAAAATATGGTCTGTAGACCATCTGCTAACAGTTATGAAACTCAGAGTTATCAACATCAAAATACTTTTGCTTTGTATTGCTACTGGACATTTTTATTAGTAAGTCTTCTGTGTTAACATCAGAAAACTCATGGTGAAATCTTCTATTTAATTCTGAGTTATCTTCAAGGACAGCAAATCCATTGAGAAGTTCAGCCACCCTTTAAAAGTAAAAACAAGCCTAATGAACATGAATTCCATGTCTTGCCAATGTAACTCCTCTCAGATTTTGAAATTTTCACTGTTTTTCAATAATACATCACCTTTGTAAAATGATGCCTCTTTTTTGCTGTTTTAATTACAATTTTTGATGACAAATGCTGATTCACTCAGAAGTCTGCCACAGAGGAATTCAAAATGTTCTGAAAAAGTTCCATCCTATCAGTGCCAACAACAAATTATTATTTGAACTTGCATTCTGAGGTCTGACAAAGCTTTGTCTAAATTCAACAGAAGCAGCTCTGGAGAAATAATTAAAATTGGAGCAGTAACTGCATTAAATCAACAGGTCATATGAATAACTCAGCTTCTTGAGCAATCCAGTAACCTGGAAGAACACTATCCAGTCTCAAGTGTGTTCCAATGTGCTATTCAGACACTGGATTTGCCCATCCAAAGAGGAAAACAACCAGAAACACCATGCATTGTAGAAGTGTTGTGTTTTTGAATTCTAATGTACCATTATTAGCACTATTATGCTTTAATAAAACACCTCATTTTTTACTGCAACTGTAAAAATCTGAGCAGGAGTTGTTCTCTTGCTGGAAACCCTTCTTGCTTAAGAAGGCAGAGACAATATGTAACAATGACTTTTACCTCCTGAGAAGTATTTTTAGAGAGAAATACAAAAATATGTGACAATGTTCAGTTAAGTATTAACCTCAGCTGGGGACTATTCACCACAGAGTGACACTGCCAGCCCATGACAAAGATGTCCTGCACATCATTCTGATTTGCAGATGTCACTTTTCAGACTAAGAACAAATTGCAGGTCTGACAACTCACTTTCCATTTTAAGATATTTTTAACTTTCTTCTTGTTGTGACAGGCAACAAAAAATGATTAAATTTAGTCATGGGATTTGACACTACAGCAGGCTGACTTCTATTTGTTGATTACTATTGATTTTCTTTGATACTTCATTTAAAAATCAATAGCTAGAAAGAAAAATAGGCATGGTTTACACAAATTTAAACATGCTATTGTATGCTAGGAGAGGCTACAGTTTTGGCAGGGCACTGGCATCCAATTATGAGAAAAGCTCTTAACAGGTGAAACCAAGGGCTCCAGATCGATATCCAGTTTTCTTTCTCAATCAGAGAAAGTGGCCATAAATTAGGCTCATCAGTGTTATTTTCATGACACTCCCAAAGCAAATAATTTCACTTTTTTTTCAGCCTTCCACTGCACTCATACTAAAGGACAAAAGGTAAAGTTTAGAACAAAACTTAAATAAAAAAAATTGTACTACCTGGAGTTCATCCGTGCCTTCAGCTTTTTGGCTTTCTTTTTGATTTTTTGTTTCTCCTCTCCATCTTTTAATGGTTCCACAGGAACAGAACTTTCAATCACAATGTCCACAATGTACTTTTTTAATGACAGGTGCTCCTGCAGAAGATATTGAAATAATATTTAATGGTATAGTAAGTGATGTCATAGTAACTTCCCGGGAAAAACAATGGTAAATATTTCACTAAAGGTTAGGAAAATGAAGCCAAATTTTAAAATAAATCTTGGGAAAGAGATTATTTCACACTGAAAAGAACACACCATAGGTATCTTATAAAAAGGGATTATAATTATTAGAAGAATAAATACTGTGCCTGATTTTGAAGCAACTGTTATTGCCCCAGCAGGAGCTCCAGGCTGCCATCCTGTCTCCTCCAGGCTGCCTTTTACTGCTGTGTGAAACCTGCCCTACCAACACAACTTATTATGGGAAATAAGCTAACTCTGGCTTTCATTTTAACTCTTCATGAAAATCCAAACTTGTCTTAACTTCTGTGACAATACTGAATTTATCCACTACTTAGAATGTTACCCTGCATTAATGGGAATATTACTTGTCCTCTCACATTGACAAATTTGAACTTAAGCAAATTATTGGTAACATCTCAGTTACCCACTGAAGAAATGCTAAATATCTAGTTTAATGCCAGTTATTAGACTATATTTACACAATTTTTAATATATTGGGAGTTTTATCTGTTTTCTTACAGAATACCAAGTACAGGTCACTACTTTACTAGGATAATTTATCCTTAAAAATGATTAAGGCCAAAATCAGAAGTGGTTATAGCTTTCTTTTTGGTAAGTATCCTTAAAATTCAGAGTAAAAGGTGAAGTTTTAAAAAATTTATAGACATTATTTTCCAGAAAACAACCTATATTTTCTAAGATACTTCTAAGATTCAGGAAAATATTATGCCTGTTGAAAACAAAATAAATCTCTGTGAAACTTCCTGGAAAAAGACCACTTAGTTTTTGGAAAGCATTGCTGCCTGATATAACCTAGCAATATATATTTGCTCAAAACAGTAAATGAAATATCTATCTTAAATCATATGAATGCAAAATGAATACTGAATTAATATTAGACATAAGAAATCCAGCAGAATACTCTAAAAAAACCTCTCAAAGTAACATTGACTTCCACTTTGCCCACTACCTACCCTGGGTCACTCCCAGCTCACATGAGCACTCTTTCCTCACCATATTGTCCATCCATATTGCTATTTATTGCTACAGGCATATGTAACATGATTCTAAAAGCTTTACAAACATTTTCCTTGCCCTTAATATTATTCACTTAATTTTAGTAAGAAGTGCTTAAAAGAAAACTTTCTTAAGGTACCTCAGAAGACAGTTCTTAGCCAGTCTGTAGCAGTGCAGAACATAAACTGTCCCCACCCTAGTCATGAGACACCAGTTCAATTTTTTCTCCTCAGAGAGATCCACCCCTCAACATCCATTTAAAAATAGCTTTTCCCTTAAATTTCTTTAAAAAAACCAGAAACCTGGTCATAAGGTTCAAACTTGGCAGGAAACAGGTGGGGTTGAATTTGTCAACATTGAGAAAAGAAAGGCCTTCCTCAGAACAGACTGTGACACTACTGCTTTGCTACCAATCCCCAGGGTACTCAGCCTGTGACATCTCCTCCAAAAGGTATTTATGAATTGTTTCAGTGGGGTTTGGGAAGTGCATCGCTGCTTTCCAAACTGAGCTGGCACAGCCCAACCCCACCAGCAGCTCGCTCCCATCGCAGGGAGATGGGACGGGCAAATCAGGACTATTGCTGGAGTCCAGCACTGACACTCGGGTTCCTCACATCTACAAACTATTCTTCCTTGCAAACTATTCTTCCTTCCAACTACAGCAGAGTGCAATGAAGTCACCACTGTGCTTTGGAATGGCCCCCACCCTCCAAGGGGGCAGGAGCCCTCTGTGCAGGTGCAGCCAGGCTGCTGTGCTGCCACCCTCCTCTGGGCAGGGACTGAGCAGACAAAGCTTTGCACCCTCCACACGCCCCCAGCTCTTCTTTCATCATCTGGTCTATGGCTTAGCAGGTGACTTGAGGAGAACTGCAGGGTTCACCAAGCACATTCATCCCCCAGCCTGTGGGGCCAAGAGAGCACACAGGACAGTCACACATGTCTGTTCACAGGAACTCAGGCACCTCTGGGAAGGATGTTTCTCAGAGTTCTCAGCTTTCACGTGTGGAGGTTTGGGTAAATGTCAGCCCTCATACACAGAGCTCATTAAAGTCAGACTAGAGTAATAATACCTTGTGACACAAAAACAATCACTTTTTGAAGGGACAGATCAAAGCGTGGGATTATCACAGTGGGCAGTTTGACACCATTTGGGTGTGAAACCAGTACAACTAATAGCTTGGTGTTGGATTACAACTGGCACCTGAACAGAGCTGCTGCTACATCATCCTTCAGAGCAGGGGAAAAATATTCATTCCCATGTTTTATTAAGCTCCTGCCAGTTTCCTGAAAAAAATAAGGTTTTAAAATCCACAGAGTCACACTGAAGTATGGGATGTCCAAGCCTATAAATAATTAAACATTAGCTGGACAGGATAACATAAAACCAAAGTAACAACCCCAAGAGTGTGAAAGGGAGTGAGGCCAGTGCAGTGTTTTCAAAGGAAACTTTTGTCATCCTTTCATGTAAGCAATAATGAAACTCATCAATTTTGAAGGGGGAGGTGTATTTCTAATAAAGGTAATGCAGTGACTGGGTAATCCAGTCACTTCTTCCTGAAAGCCTTTCACTATTTTTTATTATTATTTTCATATAAGTAAATGCCAAATGCAGTAAGAATTTCTGAAACTAAGCTAACTTACTCTAACCCTGACAGCATTCTTTGTATTGCAATGTTAAGGATCATTTTGTGCTATGCTGGCCCCAAACCCTCAGATATTAGTAAAGCACCACATCTTTGGAGAATGTAGGCCATTGTAAATGCAAAGCATTATTAAGTAGAGGCTCCTTTTTAATGAAAGCTTCTGTCATTAAGATCTGTATTTACTCCTATCACAAATGTTCAGTGCAGTTTCAGGTTCAGCCATTTCAATCTTAGCTGTGCAATTTCTCTAAAGCTCTGCTTAAAAGGATTATGTATAATAAACTAATTTTGCTGGTTCTGTCCTAACAGAACATGTTTTACCTCAGGATTAAAACAGAACTAGGTATGATGGCCATTACATATCAGATTTCTGCCATAACTTTTCATACTTGATACTCATCCTCTAAGCTGCATGGCTGAGATCAACGCTGTCACAAAATAAGGTAGCTTTCACAAAGCTGGCAGAATCTGTGCCACTCAGAGCAGCCAGACTGTCCCATGCTGTGATACACACTGCAGAGTATGGGAACAAGACCTGAGTGCAGATGAATTTCTTCAGGATCCCCTGTATCTGTTCCTCTGTGTATGTTCATGTGGGATGGCCCAGTGACACCCATCAGAGAGGAAATATTCCACTGTTAGTAATGTGCATTCACCAAAGTAAAGGGTGCTTCTCAAAATCCCAAGGTATACTGTACCTATTTCTTAGGGGGAGACTTTCAGTCTCTAATTGAAGAAGCTGTTGAAGCATAAAAGTAAAGTAGCAAATATATACCATGTGATATTTCATGGCATTCTGTGATCTGACAAAGCCACTAACCTCTAATAATTTTTACATTGTACTGAAGTAATTTTTAAAACAACTGACAAGTTTCCTGTACAAGTTTCAATATTGCATTTACAGCAAGGTGATAAAGACGAACATTAAATGCACATGTAAATCTGCAGCCATCACAAAGCTGAAATTAGACTATTTACAAAAAATGCCTTTGCCTCTTCTCCCTTAACCCCCAACTGGTCCAAACTACATGAGAAATTGAGTTGCCAAAACCATTAAAGCTAAAACTAATAAGGGTCGCTCCTGAAGTCAAACTCTTGCTGGTTATTGCCTAGTCCCATTCAACTGCCTGAAAGAGAAAACCTGTCTTGTTCAGTTCACAACTTGGTAACTTCAGTTGACTAAGGACTTGTTATAACCAAGTTTTTCTCGACACTGAATTACACCCCTTTTTTCTTACCTGGCATATTTAACAGGGATAACAGCATTATAATCAATATCCTCTGAAATACATTTTCAGATTCCAGAACAAACAGAATGGCAAAGTTTGTCCATAAGCAGTGTAGCAAACACTACAAAACGCTGAAGTAGGTCCCCTTCTGCTTGGACAGGGAAAGGGAAAGCCACACCCATAACCTGGATCCTGAACCTCAGTCACTGATATAAAATACAACACTCCTAATTGCCATCCTCTTCATACAATACCTACTCCCAGGACCAACACCCTTCACCAGCTCCACCCATTTCATGTCCTGATTCCAGCAGAAGGTGTATCTGTCTTTGCAGATGAAACCTTGGATGTGTAAGTAGAACGCAACTGCAAAACTGTGCTCCTGCCCCATCTCTCTGACAATGACACTTCTTGGCTCTCTGTACTACACAGAAGCTACTACTCATTTCACTACTCAGCAAATATTCATAGAAACATTATTAAATAGTGAAGTGTGCCAAACAGAATCCTTCCTAACCAATTTCCTCAGTCTAAAATTAGGAGTTAAGTGTAACACAAACACTTATTTCCCATTCCTTTCTTTATAAGTAGGTGTTGCCTTTTTATGAATTCTGCCTGGCACAAGGTTGCACAGGCAGGACAGTATTGCAGCAAAGCCTCTGAGCCAAGAGGGAAATGCCAGCCTGGCTGTGCTGCTGCAGGGCAGCTGCAACCCCAGGGCTGTTCTCTTTGCACACACTGAGCTGGGCTGCTCTCCCCATGCACAGGTGCAGGAACAGCCAGGGAAGGCAGGCTCTGAAGTTCCAGCCAGTCCATCAGACATCTCCTGGTGCCTTCTCCAAGCTCTGGAGGGTCCCTTGTTCACACAAGGCAGCTCTGCAGTGAAACCCTCAGTGCAGCACCAGGCAGGGAAGGCCTGGCTGTCCCAGGTCAGTCTGTCCTTCAGTGTGGCCCAGGGCTCAGTTAACTGTGGTTCCATTATTTATAAACTAACCAAGTCAGGGAAGTGGAAAACCTTCCTGGCTATTGGACTTTCACCCAAAAATCTGAGCCAAAATGACCTTTTTGAATCTGAAGAATTTATAGGGGATTTTTTTCTCTGTTATTTTTTCATTTTCATTCCCTTCTATATTTCTGGATTCTGACCAGAACTGAAGCAGAAGTGCCAGAATACCCTAAGACTGGTTATTCTTGTTATTTTTGTATTCTTTCCAACATCAAATCCCCAAGTTCTGAAAGAAAAGGCATTCTTACACATTTTTTAACCCAATTCTGCAGACCAAGGTAACTTGAAAAACATCTAACTCCAGCTATTTATCTAAATTCCATCTTTGGAACTTCCAAACACTTGTTGTTGTTTTCCCTCTCATATCAGCATTAAAATATAAACATGAGGAAGATTATAAAGAATTATTTGTAGCAGCTTATATCACATAATAAAGGCTGTCACTCATTTTCCATTTTAATAAAAAAGCTATATACCAAACTGAGTATTTTCTGTAAAGGTAAGGAATAAGGAATATATTCTAGCAAGTAAGGAATATGTTCTAGCAAATCAATAGGTAACTATTCTGAAGCCTACATATATCTTTTGGTTTTACATCCCTACCTGTTGCAAAATGAACAATATCCTGAAACTGCAGAAAATCATTAAAAATGTTTTCAATATTAAAACATTAAAAAAAGTTTTCAATATTTATTACCAATGTCAGGAATAATGGTTTCTTACTTGTATATATAATCACTTAAGGGATATATTTGCCAAATCTTGAAGAGGTTTTTAAGGTCCAATTCTAAATCATATTACCACAGGAATATTTGTTCATGATTTTATTACATGTTTCAACAAAACTCCTCAGTATTTTATTTTTTCCTTACAGCCCAGGATAATATTTAATATGGAAAACAGATGCTGGAGCAGACTATGAGTTCCATCAAAAGCACATTTCAACTTTAAACAATGACATTTGAAACACAAATGATCATTAATTCTTAATCATAATGAGATCAAATACTGTTATGAGACCACAAGTAATGATCCAATCCAAAACAGGAAGATTCAAAATAAGGAAGTTATTCCTCACTAATATGAATTAAGTGAATTGATTAATCGGAGCTACATATATGGAGAAACAGGTTATAATAACGAATATTCAAATATTATTCTCTCAATAACAAGATTTTAATAATTCTCATTTCTTTACTAGAATGCATTTTACAAGATGAGTGTAGAGTATTAAAATCTTTTATTATTCATTCAAAACTCAAGACTGACCTTTCATTGCAAAACTAGCTTTTCCTTCATAGTTTAGATTTAATTAAGATTAATTTCTTTTTCATGAGGGACTAATCCTGCTTTTTAGCATGTCCAAACTCAATACTATTTTTACTGCTAGTAGTGACTGCACTTTCAGTCACTCTGCTTGCCCATAAATTCAATGACACAACAGTCAGCCACTAAGATCAACAGCAAATAATATTCTTAATAGCAGGCTCAGGTATTTCTTCACACTTTTAATATTCCCTTTCCCACTTTGTCATTCCAAAATGTGGGAACAGAAGGCAAAGTAAAGGTGCTTCTTCAGCGAGAATGAGAGTTCTGCATCCTGGACACGGAAAGCATCCCTGCAGGGGAGGGAGGGAAGCTGGGAGCACTGACATTATCATCTGGCTGCAAGGACAACCAGAGGAACAGGGAGATGAGAGTGCACTTGGCTTTGCCAGCAGTAGTTTTTCTTACTGGCTGTGAATGTCCAAGACATCCAAGCCAAAAAGAGGAAGGGTGCAGCTGCTGGCAATGATCTATCACAATTAAAGGCACAGCCAATAAACAATTAATCATGTACATTTTTTGCCAAGAAAAACAACACTTTATAATAAATTAAAGGTAAGAAGCCACTGCTACACAAAGTACAAAAAACCACAATTGATGTATGAAGCCCTGAGAGCCCTTCTGCAAGATGCACCATGGATGAGACTTTATAATTGCTTGATCATTCCTGACAGCTTCTTCTAGGACAGAAGTACTGACAGCAGAATGACAAGGCCAGAGTTCCCGGGCTGAAAGGACCACAGGTATCTAACAGATATGAAACATCCATAAACAAAAATGTGCCACAGATGCTTGGCCTAATACCAATCCTCTAGCAACACACAATCCTTCTCTAAAAAATAATCCTTTCTTCCACAAGAGAAAAACATTGAGTAAAGCCAACTCAACCAGAACCCAAGGCCTTACTGGGATGGGGGGGGGTTTCTGTTTGCAAGTGATTTACAGATTGCTTCCACTGAGCAACAGAGAAGAAAAATGGGCTTCTGTTGGAGAACTATAATCAGATGCCAAGAAAAAAAAAAGAATTTACAATGAAGTCTATATTCTCTAAGTCTGTGGATAAAAGACACAGGAATATTGTTCCACATATGACCAAACCATATGTATCACCCAGCAATGGCTTCAGTGTTCTGAAGCACCAGAGCTGAGTCAGGATCATCTCCCTGCACTGCAATGGTCGTCACAGGGCAGTCAAATGTCACAAGAGATGAAGTGCATGGAAGTTACAGATGAATGTTCCAGAAGCACAAAGAGAATTACTGAACAGGCATAACAGTTTTAAAAAAGACTATGCAACCACAGGTAGAAATACTTCAAATCCCTCTGTTAAGATGAAACTAAAAATGTGATCATCTTTAGCATTATTTTCTAGGTTACTAAAGGAGATTGTGGAACATTATTATTCATTGAAATAGAAGAACTTGAAAACACTCTGATTCAGAAAGGTAAAGAAAAGGACTTTTTTCAATTCCACTAAGGCTGAAGCAATAAAACAATAGTTATATATAATTGTTAATGAAAACATAGTGAATTAAAAAACCAGTAATTAGCAAAGTCCAGGCAAGAAAGCTCCTTGAAAATACAGAGGATCAAGGATCAGCCATGAAACTATTCCCACATCTCTTTCCCTCATTAATTTCCTCTGGAAGAAAGGAGGCAGCACACAACTTCTTTCAGGAAAACAACCCCTTGGTCCTAAAAAGCTGTCAGAAATGTCAGCTCCCATGCTCATCATTTCTGCCTGGGTGCTGTACTGGCTCCAAGGCTCCCTGGCTGGCACTGCCCTGTCCCAGGCTGGACACTGGGAGCCACAGCAGGGCAGAGGGAGCTCCCACACCTCACAGGCAGCTCCAGGAACTGGCAGCTGGTTTTTGACAAGGAACGTGGGTGGGCTCCACCAACCAGGTCTTCCTATAAATCCTCACATTTCAGGGCTGACAAGAAGCACCTCTCTGCTCCATCAGGGGATTACGTTTTCATTTGATCTAAAGATACCTCTTAGAAGGTCTTTGTTTCATTTATACAATGACAATAGTCAGTTTTCTTCTCTGATAAAAACCTCACATTTTTCATGTATGCAAACAAAGGTTAGTTAATTTATTCTGCTTTAGAATACATAAAATTTTAGCACACACCTAATATAAATTAAGCAACCCCTGCCAAGTTATCTATTTCATCTGGTATTTAGAAGTACTTTTCACTTATTAGAAACATTCAAAGACCACATGGAATGCCATGATTTATATTCTAAAAGTCCCTTTAAACCATGGCATTTAAACACCAGGAGATACAGACAAGTGCTGGGACAATGGTTCAAAGGGAACAAGCTATGAGGATTGACTGATCTTAGGGGTATTCCTCAAAGCAAACCAGGACAGACAAGAAAAGTAAAGACAAAAGGGGTATAAAAACAAATAAATTGAAGCTACAAGTGGGAGCAAATGTCTACAAGGTCCTTGCAGAGACTCCTCAGCCTAATGAAGTCACCAGGAGTTGTCCTGTGGCTTCTGCAGGCACCTTTTCAGTGAGGCCTTTGTGTCACATAGGCTTTAATTCAGCAAAGCAATTAGTCAGGACTACAACCATACTAATTGATTCCAGTGACATCAGTAAAAGCAAACTGCTTACACTGTTTACATCTTTTGCTGAACTGAAAGCAATATGGATATTGAGAGAGGGGACAGGAGATCAATAGCAGAAAATGGCTATGAAAACAGAAGGTGAAGCTGAGAGGTTGGTGGAAGAAGTCAGACACTCAAGCAGAGAGAGACAATGCAGCCAGAGTGTTGTTACTGCACTGCAGAGTGTGGTGAAGTGACGTGGGACAGTGATGGCACTGAAAGCTTCAGAAATATAGTGAAGAAAAGATGACTTCTAGCCCACTGAAAGAGTTTTACCAACCAGGTGAATTAATGTATCTATAAAAGACCAGACAAAACCAAAGTTACAAAGGAAGCAATAATGCAAATAGAACTTCATTTGCTTTCACAAGACAGCCATGTTTCAAAATTAATAGGTGTCTGCTGTAACAGAAACCTGCATCTGTTTCAGCTGGAGATTAATAACCCCCCAAATGAAGGAAACCCAAAAGACTGAGGTGAAATGAAGCTGTCACACAGTCTGAGAAAGAACTTCATGCTTTCTCATTTTCAGCATCTTTAATCATAGCAAAACTATTGTGTTTGGGTGTTTCACCCAGCATTTCACATCCACACGTGACTTCACCTCACTGATGGTCTCACAGCAGCTCCTGCACAAGACATGCAGGAATTAAACACAATGAACTCAGTTCCAGAACAGGACACTGCTCCAACATGAGGTCTGCTTCTATCTCTGAAAATGTCTGTAAAATTACTTATAGAACTTAGAGCAACTGTAGCAAAGGGAAAACCCCTAGAATGTATCAATTTCTTTTATATCTGGCAAGATCAACTCCCACATCCACAGGGCCCAGAGGAATCAGTGCCAATGACCATTTAGGACAGTTTTTAACTTTTTGCTAACAGTCAAATAAAGGAACGAAACCCCTTACTATGCGAAGAGGAATTATATAGTCATTTACTTAAATCAGTTTCCAAAGTCTTAAGCAGATACCTAAATTTTACCTTCTGAGATACCAATACAGACAAAATAAAAATATTTCAAGACCTCATTCTCAAGTAAAAATAAAGAAATTCTATGGTCAGATTGGAATTTTAAAAAAGCTTTCTTTCTAGGCAGCTCTGTATTATAGTGAACAGGCTGAACACACAATGAGTCAGAGATCAAGAGTAAGCTATCTGAGGTGTCAAGTGCATAAGGTTAAAGGTGAAATTTTATTAGGTCAAAGGGGATATAAATAAAATCTTTTATGTCAAAGAAGAAGGGTCACAGACAAGACATATATAATGTATAAGACATCACAGATGACAAGTAATAACTTTAAGTAGTACAAGTGTGTTATCACTAGAGTTACCTCCACTGACTAAAAAATTGAAAACAGTGGTAAGTAAGTAACTATGAGTATTATAAAGCTTCCCTGGAATAGTTTCACTTCTATACAGTGGTCTGGATTTTTTTTTTCTCAATTATTTCCAAACTCAAGAATTTACTGAATGCTTTAGTTGTGAGGATGGCGTTAACTATTCATACTGAACAAAGCAGACTGCTCCGATAAATGTGTATTTACTCTTGTTCTTTTATAAAAAAACCAGTAAGTAATAAAAGGCAGAGAGGGCCTCAGGCCAAGGAAATTTCAGAGTTATAGTTCAGAATTTTATACTCAGATTAATTGAAATACAGCTATAAACAATATATAAAACACCTAACAATGGAAGCATCCATATGTTGCCAGTATGCCAAATACTATGCACCCCCTTGATTAAAGACATTAAAAGCTATTGTAATCCTCAAGCTGTTCATTCAGTTAAAACTGTTCCCCTTCTTCCTCTCCTGCACTAAGTATTATTCAAGAAACACATACATTTAACCTTAATCCTGCTCTTAAGTTCATATTGAAATGTTTTCCTGAGGAGCCCTGGATTTCAGCACATGGTGTTGGACTTCACAAGAATCAGGATCCCTGTGCCCTCTAGTGGAACTTCTTTTTCACCAGCTGGGTGCAAATGCAGTTGTTGGTACATGATCTCTTTTTTGGGGAGCTCCAATTGTTGTCAAATCAGATGTTGTGAACAGCATACAATGCCCAGTCAAAAGAAAACCCAGATCCATCTGAGCCAACTGTCCAGCAAGGACCACAATTCAGCCATCACTGGCCAGGCTGAAGAGAGACAAGAATATCTCAATACTATAGACTGCCAACAATTTGGTGCCTGTACCAGCCAGAAAGATTTTGGGAAAACTCACACCTTGCACTTCTAGGCAAACAGATGCAGCATGAAGCCTCCTGCCATATATCCAGTTAGGTAAGTCTGGCACCTAAACACCAAATCCAAACCCACACAACTCCCACTAACCACTGTCCTAGAGGAAAAAAGAAACTGAAAATACAGGTTATGTACTTGGATTACAATTGGGAAGGGGTAGGCAAAGTGCAAACCAGCAAACATTTAATCCTCCTCACTACGGTACCTCTCCAATTATCCTGGAACTACTGAACAGTGTCACTGGGATCACCCTGACTGGGAAGAGATTTCCAAACACAAAGTTCAATCTGAATCAGCACTGAAGAACTGGCTTGCATAGACAGCATTTCCTCCTGACAGGTGTAATACAGGGGCATTCACACATCATTTTTGGATGTAGCAGAACTCAAATTCTGATAGGAAAGGCCTAATACTGCAGTTCAATTTCAGCAGCAGCAAAGAAAAATTAGATCAGAGAACTATTCAGATGTGTTTTCTAAAAAAAAAATAAAAATAAAAAAAATCAAGCAGTCTCCTGATTTATTAAAAATGTCCTCAATGCTTCCTAAAAAAAATCACCCTAAGTGCCAACTTTCTAAATAAGCTACTGAAAAACTAACAATTGTTCTTCTTAGCAATGTTAATACTTACAAAGCATTTCCAATCTTACAGTTTAAGGTAATTTAGCACTACAATTTTCAACACTATGGACCTTGATGGACATGACAGCACACCTGATAACCTAAAAAAAGGACTAAGGTATTTTAAGGAACATGAAGGAATCCAGAAAAAAGGCAGGATGACAACACCTGCAACATACCAGCTTTTTATGATGAAAGGATAGAGTGAGTTGAAAAATGTCTTTGAATAAGAGAAAAGCAATTAGTCAAGCTTTATAAAGAATCTATTTCAAATGGCAATTGCCTAAAGCATTTGAATGCACTGCTTTTCATTAGCAGTCTGTTAAGATTCCCATGCTAACAGAAATAGAATTGTCCAATTACTTTACAAGAATTTTCAACATTTTCATAGGCTACTCAGTGGAATGGCATTTAAAACTAGAAGTAATCTGGAAAAAATATTACAAAACTTACCACTTCTTCATCTGAAAGCTCTCGTCCTTGTATGCTACTGTTTTCTCTCACAGCTTGTTGGTGTTTTTTCCCTTTAATGTGGCTAAAAAGATACACTTCTGATGAAATCTGTAATAACAATGACTTAACAGTTATTTTTCTTTTGTAAATTCCATAATCCCTAAACAACAGTATTTTAAATGTGATATAAAACAGCAGTCAGCAGCATGTTCAGAAATCGAGGCACAGGACTTTACTCCTCAACCTAATTTACATAAGCATCTTTTATGCAGCACTTTGGAGTAAATTACAGAATGATTTGCTAGCCAGCAGTGTCATAATAGATTAAAAACAATCTTGGCTTCTCATCTTATTTTTACTTCAATCTAACCTCATGTATTGGATTTTAATCCTGAGATGCATGATCAGTGAGTACAGAAGACTCCAGTCTGCTGAGCCTGAGCCTCTGTTCCAGCACTGCCTGAGGTGATCCCATGCAATCTTGCTTAATTCAGCAATTGAAGTGAAATAATGCTGAGGAGAATATAATGTTTCAATAATGCATGGTCCTTGAAAATCACTGACACCAGTTAAGAACAAGAAGAGATTTCCCTGTTTCTTGCTCAGTGGCTGTATGGCTTCATCTCTGCACCATTCCTGGACATAGGGAAGGGCAGACACAAGCTGAGGCTGGAAATCTGCCAGGCAATGTCCTTGCTTTTCCAACGGCAGCAAACAAATAAGATACCAAAGGAAAAGAGGTAACAAAGCGAACCTTAATTTTCCCTGTTGAAACTTCTAAGACAACAACCAAACTCAATTCAAGATCTTCTTGAGTTTGATGTGGTTTCTGTCTCCTTCTGTGAATTTCAGGCCAATGAAATTTGTCCAATCCATCCCTGAACCCACAATAAATTCCAATATCCACAGGATATAACGAGGTGTTCAGAGCTCAGCTACCTAAGTAAAGAACCACATTCTTTACTTGGCTTTAAATCTATCTTTTAGCTAGCCTGCATCTGATGCTTTTGAATTCTTGCTTTTCTTAGCAGAGACAGCTGAGCACTGCCCACACTCCCCACTCTACCCAAAACTCTACAGCTCATTCAAATCTTGCCTAACCCACCTAATTTACAGACAAGAATCCAGAACAAGGTGCCCTTCACACGAGTAGAGGAGGGACACAGTAAATATGCTACACACTCAATCTGTGAGTGAAGCAGAACTTGTGCCTCATGGCTCAGGTTGGACTTGCAATTCCAACAGTGTCCCCTCCCCCCAGCTTACCATCACATTGCACAACGAGCACTGCTTCTTTCGTTCATATGGTGTGAGCTTTGGTGCATAATCAGTATTAGCATGTCTTCCACTGCTTAATTCAGCTGCTTTCTCTTTTCTCTGTTCAATTTGTTCCATGTGCCTTCTAATACTTTCATCATGCTGAATGGAAAACAAGCAAAGCGACAAGGAAAAAACACATTGAATTACAGCAAATGGAATTATACTGTGAAAAGAAATACTGCTGGCTTTTTCAACTAATGTATCCTCTTATACCTTCAGCTGAATCTTCTTCTGTAGTTCTTCCATGGCTTCTTGCTGAGCTGCAGTAAGAGCTGCCAACCTCTCTTCTCGATCTCTGACCAAAAGATAAGTACAGGGAGAACTTGTAATACTGTAAAGTAAGAATAACACTGACAGATTTCTGTTTGAAACGGAGAAAGAAAACATGAAGCTGAAGATGGTTGAGTAGAAAAGAAAAACAACAAAAAGCAACTTAGTGTCTGAGAATACAGATGTTTTCATCTGAGTAACTTAATACTTGAGCCTTTGTAGGAGAACCTGGATCATACCTCACACAAACCAGAGCAGGATCACCATGATACCATCAAAGGGTGAAGAATGTCTGTCATCACCTGCATTCTTCAGCCAACAGCTGCAGTCAGGGAACCAGAGGGGAGGAGTGGAATGGGAAACTGAAAACAACCTTTACAGCACTGAGGGCAGCGTGTTATGCAAAAATGTTGATCGATGGAAGTCTGAACACAAACTTACAGATAAAACCTTGAACAACATCAAACGGTTGTGAGTGACAAATTGATGCTCTGGAATACTGCAATTCTAAATTGTTCAAGACACTAAAGGACAGCAAAAGAGGAGGCCTTTATCTGTCACCTTCTCTGTGTAATTGCAGTCAGGACCCACTTTGCTCACTAAACCTGCCCTACATCCCTCTTCCCAGAGCTGAATTATGCCTCAAACTTCAGTTGTTTTCTTGATTCTGAGCAACTGTGCTTCCCTTCCCCATCACAGATCTCATGCACGTGGATGCCACAAGAGGGGCTGTGAATCCCCAAGCATCACTTGGTTCAAGAGATTCTCCTGAAGGGTTTCTCCTGTCTGAGAAAAGCAGCTATAACTTGATCTGTGACTACAGAAATATATAATTAAGCAGAAACTTGCAGGATTACAGTTTCATCAAGAACAGCTTCCTAGAGATGAATAAGCCAAGGGAGCTATTAAATCCTCAAAAGGAAGAAAGCTCTTCATGCTGTTTGTACAAAACGGGTGGGAGAGAAAGACTTCTCCTAAAAGCCTGGCAGCTCTGAAGGGCTGAAAGGTGTAACAAAAGCTTGGAGTAAAACTGAGCTATGAAGTCACTCAAAGCCATCAGCCAGGCATCTTTTAAAGCCATTCTAAAATTAAAATAGCTTAAGAGACAAAACAAGAAAGGTTAACTAAGGTATAATACCCAAACACCAGTGAATTGTGTTATATGTGGATTTCTGTGTATTTGGGTTTTTTAAACAGAAATCTGAGAGAAAAAACAAAAGTCATTTCCATAAAGTAGAAGACTCAGGTAAATTTTAAAACAAAAGCTCACAGAAAATATAAAAGCAGATAGGAAAGATGATGGGGGAGGAAGTAAGTCAAATGATAAACACTAAATTGTTCTTACAGAAAACTGAACTCTTCCAACTGCAATGGGCGTGAGGGGTGAGGAAGAGGTGATGGATGAGGAGCAGTAGGGACTTTATGTGCTCTCTCCCCTGAGGTGTGTAAAGGAAAACTGAATTACAGTCTTGGGTTTTGTTTTAAAGAGCTCCAGACTTACCACGAGCTGAAACCAATCACAACTAACACATGACCCAAACCCAAAGCTTGTTTTAACTATTTCTTTCAGTTTGCATTTTTATCTGTTTACTTAATGCTGCAAACTACAACAAATTAATATCATTGCATACTTTAGGTTAATAGTATTTGAAACAAAATTCTCAAGTTTCCATTTATAGAGCATCAGCACAAGCTCTTTTTACATGGTTAGGGTACATTACACAGATTCATGATTTCTATTGACAAGAACAACATTTTCTGTATCATGGATTTCAACTCTCTGGAATACAAAATACTTTGAAATTACAAGTAAAGTCTTACTGGAAACAACTTAATGTACCATAAGGGCAGAGGGGCTTTTAAAGTCAGTTTTAAGTACACTATTCCTTTCATACAGATGCTTTAATCACCACCAGATGCACATGGCAAACTGAAGAGACTTTAAGAAGATACTGCAAAAATTACTCATTCCAGCAAGTATTAAACCTTCATGATATGAGCTAAATCCTGGCAGCAGGAAAAAAACCCAACAAAACACCAAATGATAGCCCAAGGTTCCACCAAAACACACTGAAATGCAGGATGGAAGGGACAGTGCAGCCAACTTCCTGTCAAGCTCATCCCCCCCTGCACTGAGAAACCAGGATACCAAATCCTGCTCTAGTTCTGCCACGTTAGAGAAACCTCAGGACTGTTATTATGGACATGTAACGTCTCGGAGGCCATCCTGACATAACAGATTGTAGGACACCACACATACATTCTTTCCTACTCTTTCCCAAAATTATCAGAAAAAATAAAAAGAAAAAAAGAGCAAAATCTCTCCTGTGTAATCAGCATCTGGCAAAGAAAAGCAAATGCAAGCACGGTACTGCAATATCAAGTACAAAGTGTCGGAAAACTGAGCGTTACAGCAGCAAATACAGAGGAAATTTGCTGACACAAAATACTAACAGCAGGGAAATGGAAACTGCTCCTTCTCATATGTCTTAAGGAAACAAATGGGGTGCAACAAAGGGAAGTGGCAGGTTTAACACTGTTTTTTTAACACTGATTAAACAAAAAGAGCAAAGAATTACGTGCTTGGAGCCACTAGACAAGTTGTAACCGTAGAACACCACAGAAGACAAAGATGTCAATGGGACAATTATCTCACATTTGCTTACTGTGAGGGTTTCCTCAAATTCCAAAGATGCAGAAGCCTTACACATGTCTACCTTACCAAAACAGTTTAACGACAACGCTCCCCATTAGTTCAAACCCTCCTCAAGTGTCTGTAGAAGAAAATAAGATACTGAAGAATCTCTTCCAGCTCACTCTGTTTCATTGTGACTCTGGCTCAATGTGCTGAGGAAAGGCCCATGAAGCCCTGGGAAAGGCTACAGATCCTCTTCAGAATTCATTACAGATCTAAAGGAAAGCTGAACCTCTTTATGATGTCACTTATGACTTCAGGAGATGAAAGGTATCAATGCATTTCTAAATATTTTACTTGGAGGCAAAAAGAACCCCTTTGTGGCAATTTTGAAGAAAACGAGGCATGACAATAAAAATGTATAAAGAACCATTAGTGAACACTTGTCAGAAAAAATGTATCATCTATGTAGGTTTTATGAAACGCTTGTGGTACAGAAACTGCAGGAAAAGGAGTAATAAGAGATGAGTACAAACAGAATTTGATAAATTAAACAATTAGAACATAGTTTCCCTGCATCAGACTTGAAAGTAAATGTCTCTCACACCCAACACTTATTCTTTCTGCACCTCATGTTTGGCTCAAAAGAGACAAGAGCCCATGTGAAATCCCCTTTATGAATTTCTGATTATGGGCAAAATCATAAACCAAGTGGACAGTAGAATTAATGAAGCCTCATTTCCCAGCTCTGTGCTTCACAAATGTAATCCTGGTGTCCACAAAAAGGTGAAATCAAATTGATGTCAGTAATTCCAAAAGTTACTGGAGAACAGAGGAAATGGGGAACATGGGTATATTAATCTTGCTTCCTTTGAAAATTGAGGTAAAATATGAAAAAGGCAAATTATTAAAAGGTCTTGTCAGCAATAAAACCAAGATGAATATAATAAAATACAGCCTTGCATCTTACACTGTGCATGTATCTAAGGAATACAAAAGTCTATCACAGAATTTATGATGACTCCCCTGATTTCTTCTTTCAAACCACTCCTCAGGAATACTGATTAATGCTGGGAACGCTGCTATGGAGGAGATGCAGTTTGCAGGAGAGGATACTGGGGAAGGGCAGAGGACCAAAGGAATGATTGCCAAGTTACCTGGCCCTCTCCCGGGCTGCATCTTCTCGGGCTTTCTCCTTCTCCTGCCTCTGCTGCTCAATTCGTGCTTCCTGCTCCTTCCTCTTCATCAGCAGCTCCTCCACCCGGGCCTGGCGCTCCGCCTCCAGTGCTCTCTTGCGCTCCTGACACAGAAAAGCAGGACAAAATAAAAAGGTCTTCACAGAAACTCTGTTCTAATGTGCAGATGTTATAGCATTTTGTCTTTCACAACGAAGTAAGAACTGTGTTTTTATCAGCTAAAGGAACAGTATGAGCACACCCTGAAGCTTGAACACACAAAGCACAGCTGTGTGAACTAACCTGCAGTTAATTAACCACGTTTTGCTCATCCTGGAAATGCCTGTGAAATATAAAAGCTTATCAATCTAGTTCATCAATAAGATGATTTAAAAAAAAAATTGTAAACATCCTACAGTATACAGGTAATGCAGAAATAACAAAATATAGGGCCCAAAATATAAGATTTTGCTCAACTGTTAAGCATCTTGGGCATGGAAAAAGCACAACAGGAAGCATCGGCTTGATCCTTGGTCTGGCAGGAAGAGTACAAAGAGAACAGTGTGCTCATGAGTGGGATTTAGTACTGAAATCCCACTGTCTGCAGAGCTTGTTCAACCGCCAGTCTAAGAACAGCCCAAGGACTGCACAACCCAGGAGAGGACTAGTAAAATAGTCCAGACAAGAAAAGAGTTCAAAACCCCCAAAATCACAGAAAGGAACTCCAGGAAAAGCATGTTATGGAAAAAGGGAATATGAGTAACTACAAAACCCAGGATCACTGGGATTGGGTTTTTAATAAACCATCTGGACAGGTACTTTTCACTAATAATGCAATTGACCTTGGAAATCCAGAAACTTTTCAATAATCTCTCAAAAAGGGTTTTATCCAGCCCTTTTAGAGTATCTTCTGTCTCAAAAATGGCTTGAGAAGCACTGAAGTCAGTAATGTGCCCCATTTTTCAAAAAGGAGAAAGAATCAGCAACTAATGCTAAGAACTAAGCAGAAACTGGATCCAGAGGTCATTTACAGCTGTGGTGATCTGAGAGATGAATAAAGAAGGGGGAGTTTTTACGTGAAGAGAAAACTTGGTTTAGATTTTAACACAGAGAACAGTGTCAAAAATATGGATGTGTGAGGCTAGGAAAACTTAGCACTGAAATGCTGCATTAAAACAAAAAAACCCAAACAAAAACCAACCAAGACTTCAGGAACACAACACACATATACACTGTGGTTTTCTCTGGTCCTGTACAAAGTATTGTAATTATGAAAGCAGGCACACGTTGAGGAATATTTTACTGCTTCCTCTCTCAAAGGTTTGAGTATTACAAAAAACATATGGATTTTCTTATAAACGAGGAACAAATACTTTAAAAAAAAAAAAGTTTAAGGTAGGCATGAACCACCTACCCAGCAGTTGTGGTATCTCTGCTACAGAGGTTTTAAGATTTACCTTCCTCCTTCTCACCACAGAAACATTTCAAAGGAGAAACATATTAGAATACTTTTCAAAAGCTGAACAAATGAGGTAAGACAAAGCAGCAGAGGCTGCAGGGCCAAAATGAATCACAAGCACACATTTCCTTGTCCCCCTGCAGCTACAGGTATATTGTACCTGAACTGCTTCATCCCGAGCCTGTTTCTCCTCCTGCCTCCGCTGACGCTCCTCCTGCAACTCGTTCAAACGCTGCTCATATTCCTTCAGCTTGTTCAGCACGTCGTGACGTTTGTTCTGAGCTTCCAAGGTGTTTATGAAGGCAATTTCATTTACCTGCAAACAATCAGTGCAAGGAGAGACCTGAGAAGTTGAAACAGTTTCATTCTTAGGCGATTCCCCCCATTTGTTCATCAAACCGCTGGGACATTTCTCCAGCATGGGTCAGAAAACTACCAACATGAGAATAAGACTTCAGGGTTTTTAATGTGTTTTTTTGGTTGGTTTGGTTTAAACACAGAATATAAAAAGACAAATTGAATTGCATCAGAAAAACAAGAAATTTGGGGTAAAATAAAGTCTTCCCAACCAATGAGACTTCATCAGTCTATTCTTTCATTCACAAAATGTGGAATGTTAAGAGCCAGATGGATGAATCAGTAAAAGATTTAAGTGCTAGTAGAATCCAACAGGTCTTTTGATCTACCTTTAAATATATGTGTACTAACTGATTAAAAATGTGAAACTATACATATAATGAATAAGAAAAAAACAAGTAAGTTCATGGTCTTAATATTTCTTATCCATAGAGCAAATTTCCTGAACATACTTTACCTTTTTCAACCACAGGACAGTGCAAACCACAAGACCAAAAGAAATAATAAGCCATGGCTGACTTACAAGAGCTTTAATGTGCACACTAAAAAAAAAAAAATCAGTAAAGAGAACATATATGGACAGATAACCAACAACAGATCATGTCAAGGGCGGTAGGATAATGTTCATAACCTTGCTTACTGTCTGGAATCCATTTACAGAATGGATTTCACAGGTCAGTAAACAAGCAAGCACTGGGAATTTAGATAACCAACTGGGCAGCAACAGTTACCATGGTCTGCAGTTATCCTACCCATCAGCTACTTCTCTAAAGCCTTCTGGCCCAATTAACCTTTATTTCCAGAACGCAAGAGTCTCATGAGGCAGCAGATCTTACACATTTAAACACACACAATATTTGAAACATCTGCTTATCTGGGGAACTATGGCAAGTGTGATTTAGTTAATACAATTAGAGAAGTCACACTGGTGTAATGAAATAATAATGAAGGTACGTTAGATTGAATTAGGTAGCCTAGAAATCATTTTAATCCAAGAGACAGAAACAGCAACTAAGTAAAAAAGCTAAATCAGTTTTGCTGTGCTTGTCTTGAGTACTATGGATGAACAGCTGTGCCAATCACAGCTGGGACACATGCTCATGACATAATGAAACATTGTAGCATTAAGGAGATGTATGAATCTTTACCTGGGAAAAGCAAGTCTTTAGAATAAATATTTTGTTTATATTGTGCTGGTTTTGGCTGGGATAGAGTTAATCCTCTTCCCAGTAAGGGACTATGTTTTGGATTTGTACTGGAGACGGTGCTGATAACAAGAAGGATGTTTTAGTTACTGCTGAGCAGGGCTTGCACAGTGTCAAGGCCAACTGACCAAAGGGATATTTGAGACCACAGGACATCATGTGCAGCAACAAAACCAGGGGGAGGTTGGCAGGGGTTGCTGCTGAGGACTGGAAAGTGTTTTCTTTTGCATCACTTGTCTTTCTTGGGTATTATTTACCTCTGTTATTTTCCTTTTCCTTAGAACTGATTCCTCCTCTCCCCAGGTATTCGGCTGTTTCTATGTCAACCCATGAGATTTCTCACCTTTGCACTTGTGACTCTCTCCCCCACCCCACGGGTGTGTGGTGCTTAGCTGCTGGCTGGGGTTAAACCATGTTTATCACAGTAGTATGCATGAGGCAAACCAAAAAGCATCCATCCAGTGCTTGTCTTATGAATTACATATGAAGTCAGAAGAGCACTAAACAAAATACTTATTTTAGAATAACTGCCACATGCTAATAGAAGGCTTGTATCTATTCCCAGCTACTTAATATCAGCGGTACAAAACACAGCAGGAGAACTACTGTTTAAGGAGACAGAGAGCTGGATCTAGAATGGATGCTTAACAAAGAAGAGCAATGAACTCCCCCCCTTCTCATTCTACACACTGGAAAGCAGAGAACTGATAATCAGATCTTCTACTCCTTCCAGGACCAAAAACGCTGCCATACTCTGTGAGGCACAAAAGCAGCAAGGTAACTAACTATCATCTCTTTACTTCAAACCATCTCTTCTTCCAGTCCAACCCATCAGGATGTCTAATAACAGCTAATTATTTTTAAATTCACATCAGAGAAAAATGGTTTGTTTAGACATCAACATTTATCTGCTCCATGGCTCACATATGTTCATATCTAACTTGCACCACCCTTCCCCATCGGCCCATGAGCACTCCGAGGCACAACACACATAAAAGTACAACTATTACACAGTTCCTCTCTAAAACAAGTAGCTTACCTTAGCTTCTTCCTCCTGTGCTTTTTTCACAATTGCTTGCAGCTGCACTTCACGTTTGAATTCTGCATGGAGTAGCTTCTCCTCCATCATCCTTCGTCTCTGATCTAATAACTCCTCTTTCCATTTCCTTACATCTTTCTCCTATATGGCATGAGCGAATTTGTTACTAATACAGTAACTGAAAACAGGGCCTGAATTTTCCTCAGCATTTTCTAATACTTGAAGCTTTCTTCACATTAACAAAGTATTTTCACCTCTTATAAAAGGCTCCATTAAATTTAACTCGAAGTACACTTTTTTGGGTTAAACATTCAAACTGACAGTTTGGCGAGTTTTATAATTTCTGTTGGATACATGGAACACATTTCTGCTTTTATCATGCCTTCCCTGACTCTGAGAGAGTCTAGTGTCACCAACACTCTCACAGAAGTTCATGATGTGAAATAATGCTTTCTTTAATAGCTGCGATGAACTAAGCCAGCTGTGAAAACTACGTAAACTCAGACTCAGATGAAAACTTCGTTTCACCACTAGTTCTAATCTCTAGCATGTCTAGACTATGTGGAAAAAAACACCTTTTCCAAAAGGCAACAGAGCAGCTTTTTATATTACAGAAAACTTACCCTCTCCATTAATTTTTGAAGCTTCAGTGTCTTTTCTTCACGTAGCTTTTCTCTCAGCTGTTGAGCTTTCATTTGTTTCTCTTCATGTTTCTTTTTGGATTCTGCTATTGTTCTGTTAACAAAAACCAAAGCAGAGAAAAAGCAAGTGAGACAGTATTACCTGACGGCGTAGCAAACGTTTCACTTAAAGAAAACAAATAGGCACTGGAGGGCAATTTCCTGTAAATGTGAATACTGTTTCTCTAGACTTCAAATCTTTAGTGGACAACGTAGCATGAGCTCAGTCTGCTTCAGTAACACTTCCCACCCACAGACTCAAAGCAGGTTTAGGAAGGGTTCCAAGCAGCCATAAGTTTGGTTGCCTGTGTCCAGTGGCTGATCTAGGCAGGTGACAAACAGCCCCAGCACCTTTTGCGTGAGGGTGAGGACAGTTTCTCGTGCATGTGGATCCCGTGGCCAGGGGGACGTGCAGGCTCCTCTTCCACTCTGTCCCCCCAGGAATTGCTCTGGCGCCACGACTCACGGGCTGCACAGAAAGGAAACAAAGATGGGGATGATTTAAACACAATTTTTAGAAGTGTCATTAATAAGCACCAGCTCCTCTCCAAGTTCTCTCTCGGATGCGTTCCCTTGGGGGTGGGTGCAAACACAGAATGAAGCAGCTCTAATCCCTGTGCTTTTTAATGACTTTACTACACTTTTATCCAAATGTTCGGCTAAAATTGGATAAAAAATCCAAAATTCTAATAAAGAGATGGGGAAAGAGAGCTGAATAACAAAGACACGCAGAGATAGTTTGAACACAGAAGTCCATCTTTCCACAAGAAATAACATAGAAAATAACATAACTCGGAATAATATTTAGGTGTTTTCCAACCTTGTTAATTCTGTGTAATTCTGTGTTGGGGAAATTCTGAAACCTTAACCAGCCAGGAGCAATATGGGCATTTTTCTTAAATTTTTGCTGTCACTTCCATGTAAGCACAGTAATATATGAAAATTTACCTTCATAATCTGCCAGAACATCATTCCAGTCCATAGACAAACCACAGAAAGATATGCTTCCATTGCCCATACTAGCCTGAAATGTAATAAAACCAGAGAATAAAAACATGAACCTGAACTCACAGGTGTACACACACAACTCAGCAACATGTGGCAATGTTTCCAGACTGAGCTGGCAACCCCAAAGACAGATGCTCTTCCTGCTTTTTCTGACAGTAAAAATGGAGACTTTTCCTTCACCCACTCTTGTGTGGTAGCAATGAAGATAACAAGTCCCAGCTGGGTGCCCTTTTTGCATCCAGAAATAGGCAGCAGGACAATGTTTCTGTACCACTCAGCAGCACTGTGCTGGGAGATTAGATACACCTGAGTACAATACAATTATTACATAACACTATTTACTTCACGCGTAAAACAGGTTACCCGAACGCCAAAACCAACACTCACAAATTCTATACCCATACTCTGCCGACCACAAAGCCATGTTGAATTTGGGTACACTGATATAAACCAGACACTCACAGAGAAATCACTGTCATTGTCAGTCTCAATGTTAATGTCATTGTTCTCCTCTGCTTCAATCTCTCTGGTGAGTTGCTCCTCCTCTGCAATAGCACTGGCAATGGCTTCTTCATTGGCCTTCTCCAGGCGATCTGCTAACTCTTCTTTCTTTGCCAGGACTTCCGCCATGGACTGCAGGAAACATGACACCAGAAAAAAACCCAACATCAGCAGCAGGCACAAAAAAATGGATTCCATAGAGTTAGCATAAATTATGTAATACTTTGTTCAACTTCTCATTACTTGTAGTTCTTTTACTGCATTTCCACAGTACCAACAAGGTTATAAGAGACCTCTGAGATGATTGAGCCCTATCCTTTTGTGAAGGTAACTGAAATATAAACCCCACTAAAGTAGTTAGCAACTATTAATATAATTCCAAAACATTACACAAACATTGTCACTAAAAGCAAAAAAAAGACAGTTCTTTTGTAATTACTGCTCTAAATATCCCACTCTTAGGGACTAAGCAAGGCATACTCTGAGACACTGACGCATGACCTGCTGTTATCTCTACAAAAGGAACCATGCTCTAAAATATTATTTGAAGAGGAAAATTTTCTGCATGAACTGCAAACTTTACCGTAGTTAATACAATGGACTCTCAGACTATACTTCTCATGTTTTTCAACATGAAAATGTCAGAGAGTGAGGCAAGAATGTGAGCCTGAACATGCTGATTGCCTCACCCTCCTCTAGTGTCCAGTGTTAACTACTTCATTTCCACTCCAGCTACCAAACAATGTGCCACAATACACAACTTGGTGTTTAAAGCAGTCTAATTCAGAGCAGTAAAATGCTGCCAGGAGTTACAGGTCCCACCAACCTGTCAGCATCCCGAACTGCTAATAAGTGAGCAAGGGGACAATGTTAGTGGATGAGATGCTAAAAATCAGCTCTAAAAGCAAACTTGGAAATTACCCAACAAAAGTCCAGTTGGCAAAAGATATTAAAGGGAAAGTGATTTACAGGATTTTATGTAACATTACTGGAACTCTTCACTCAGAGAATCCCAGTAAAATAGACACACCCTGAGACCTGAAGAACTCTCCAGGAAAGAAGGGACACCCTTTTTGGAAAGCCAGGTAAAAACAGAATATTGACTTCACATTTGTTGCTTAAGAAGAGCATTGGTCCAAACTGCTGGTTGTGCAGGAAGACCCAGGACAGCAGCTCAGTCTTAAAAGGCAGAGGTCCACTTTTGTTTCTAACAGAATTTTGACATCCCAAGTATTTCCAGCTTGAATGATTAGAAAAACTGGAGTAAGAATTTCATGAGTGTGACCAAAAATAATTGATAGTGGAAGGAAATGAAAAATTAGTGCAAACATTATTAAAATGTAACATTTTTAAAATAGGTCATGTTCCAAATAATACATTTATATCTTTCAAGCTCAGAAATTTTATTGAAATTAAATTCTGTTTTCTACAGTAAGCACCTGACAGACATTTCAATAATTTTTATAGCGGGCTAACAATAAACATTGTGCAACACAAAATGAGAAAATTAAGGCTTATATTTAGTATTCACTTGGAAATCTGATAAGATTTCTTACCAATCTGGCAGCACTCACATTTGAAATATCAGAAGGATCCATTTCAGTTTCAGTTTTAGTTTTTTCTGTTTGATGCCACACCACAGTAGCAGTGCTCTGGGAGGAGACTTCATTCAGCTGCAGAGTTTTTGAAGCACAGTCAGTACTGGTGGGAGCTGGAGGCATCTCAGAGGCTGGTTGTAAGGGATCTCCTTGCAGTGCTGTGCGAGTGCTCCCATTGGCTTCCAAGGCACCTGCTGGGAACTAACAGGAAAATTAACAAAACATAACATTTCTGATATTTCAGACTTAGAGTCAAAGAGATTTTAAGAAAATACCTGGCAACCTTACAGTAGAGTGATGCAAACAAACTCACTTCAGCTGCTCACAGGTTTGCAGAATTTGGATCTTTCTACCTGAAAACTATGTAAGAGATGTACCTAATGCTTATTTTCTGAAACACATGGAAAAGCTGTCCACAGCATCATAAACTTTAATTAGCCTATTTGTGCTAGCATCTTAATGCATTTCCATAAATGTAACTGAAATTGCTATTATTTTTAAATCCTGTTCCAATCAGGTTAGTGAATAACAGCTCGAGACAACACCACTTTTAGCCAACACTCTAAAGTTGCAAGATTCAAGGTCAGAGAATGGTTCAAAATTATGTACTGACCTGAGTCCTTTCAGTAAGAGACCCCTCAGACTGATGCGAAGGATCCTCCCGTCCCAGCTCTGTGCTTTTGGATGCACCACTGTCAGCAACTGAACTCTCGTGCTTGTTTTCTGCTGGCGGTGAAATGACATTTTCTTTGTCACTGTCCCCCCTGGCCTGGAGGGACTCTGCAGCCACAGGAGCTCTTGCTGCTAAGGCTGTGGATCGGGACCGCACGGGCCGTCCCCGCTGCACCGTCTCCCAGCCCTCCGCGTCCCTGCGATCTGCCAAGGGGAGACACACCCAGCCCTCAGAAAGCATCAGGAACAGCTATTTTATTACAGTGTCACACCAGTAGTGCGAGAAAAATGTTGTTTAAAAATCAATACTGAAAAATCAATGAAATGTTCTTTAGCGAAGCTTTTTACTTGAAGCAGTGCTGTTATTTTCACAGACACGGAGCAACCCTATTCACGGGACCTGTGTTCCTGCAAAAAGGGAAGCTGCTCACACACAAAACTGTGTGGAAAATGGCAACAGGCACTTAAGCTCTCCATGCCCATGTTGCCATTTCATGAGACAGCAAAGCACAACAAACCCCACTCTTGCTCCCTGTAGCTGCAGTAGGATTAGAGGCTTTTTGTGAAAATGCAAGTACAGACACAACCGCACGACTTAGTGTGGACAGCGCTGCCCAGAAGTGTGGCTTACTCTTCTTCCTGAGCGTTTCTTTACTTTTTTCCATTTGCTTCACTCTGGTAACAAAAGTATGCTGATCAGTGTGTCAGCTCTTGGAAATTTCTTTTCTTGGGTTCCAGGAAATAGCAGAATATTGCTACGGTGGGACTGCAAACTCAGAGGGAAAACAGAAAAGCAGCTTTTCTTCAATTTAGTTTGATTTCTATATTGCTGTTACACAACACCTGCTGATCAACATTTCAGATGTCTAACCTTGGTATACACCTGAGAAGCCTTTGAAGTTCCACATGTCTGAATACCAGATCTTCAGTGACCAGATTTCCAGAGTATCTCCACACACAACATTTTTGTGGCCAGCAATTAACAGCAGCACATAATGTCCTGTCTATCTTGAAACAACCATGAGTTATTCTTTGAGGCCTGATGGTACAACTCACAAGTGTGAAAGGACAGCTCCCACCTATTTGCTGAACAAAAATACTTGCAAAAAACTCAAGAACTAACTATATGTGATATTGCCCAACATACTTTTAGCGTAAGCTGGTTTTAGGATCATTCTCAAAAAACTAAGAGAAAGATGTGGGAGAATACTTTTACCTGGAGGAGTAGAGAAGCAAAAAAATCAACACTAAATTGCCTGATTTAGGGAGGGAAATAATCTAGAATACGACTTGTATTAAAAACTAATTCTCTGTGTATTTCTAAAGTTTTTACTAACAAAGATGGTCATGTAGCTCAGGCATAAGGGTTAGAGCTTGAGCTCAAACGTTAAGGTTTAACACATGCACTGGACTAAAAAAACCGTCAGGTGGACTTGAACTGATGCTCTACAGCCCCAGTAACCAGTAAACTGGGAATGAGTCTAAACCAGAACTAATGCTTCCATCCTCAGCTGCCCTTGGCATCCAGCATTTTACAAAAATGTTTGTAACAATTTAAGAGCTCATTTCACTATTGGGTTCTTTCAACTTCTCAGGATGAAAGAGCAGCCTGGCCCAAAGGCTGGTGTGTAAACCCTGAGCTACCAGGGAAGTTAACAGGACTGTGCTGGAATTTATCTTCACGGAGCAGCTCATGGCACAGCTGTTTCTACGTAACTGTGTAACTGTTCACAAACCTGAACAATACTGGGAATAGATGCAAAAAGATCATTCAATATTTTGCTATTGAAACTGTTCTACTCTAGAAAAACTGCCATGTATTTGAAGCACAGTTCCCAAACTCTGTGTGGATGACTGGCTGATCTCTTCAGGTCCCTGCTGGTGACCAGGGACAGGACACGTCTGCAAAGACTCCCCCTGTGTTCTTTTCCCTATGTGCACTTGCACACATTTCAGTGTTCCCCACTGACCAAGGAGGGCAATGGCAGTCAAAAAGAAACCAATTAGATTTTTTGCTTTACCATACGCTTTCCATCCTACCCCTGTAACTGACCTTGGCTTTATTCATTTCTTCACAAAGAAAAAATATTATTATCTACAGGACCTAGTGATGGAAACACGTTACTGCCCTCTCAGAGATGATCATCTCCAACAACACTCCAGCAACAGGGGATCAGTCCTGCAAGAACCACAAGCAGACTGACAGCAGAAAGCTCCTGGCACACGGCCTGTGCTGAATCTGCTCCTCCCAGCGGCACAAGGGCTGCTCAGGCCCCTTGGGGGCCACAGCTGCTCCCACTCTACAGACTTTACTAACTGAGAGGACCACAAAGCCTCTGCTGTATAAGGCTTATGACAAAATTTGGCCAAACATTTTCCCTGGCAAGTAATAAATACACAGACAACAAAGAGACTGTTCAGAGGAACTGCTAAAATCAGCTAACAAACCAGCACTGTTTCACCTTTTGGATTGTAATTCCTTTTCCTTGTCATTTGCAAAACAAGGTTGTTGAAACACTTCACTTGTTCTGAAAAGGGGAGTCAGCTCTTACATAAAGGCATCTTTTCTACATAAAAAGATCAAAAGATACTACAGAGAGGTATCTCCTACCTAAAGGTAATTGTACTAATAATCAGATGGGATACATTAATCATATATATTATTTTAATAGTTGTATTAATATCTTATATCTTTTATTAATATCTATTGAAGTTAATTCTACCAAAAAAGGATATTCTTGCCTGTCTTGCCCAGTTGGTAATTCATCTCATTACCTACTTCTCAGTAGTCTAAAATGACAGAATTAATCAGAATAAAATTATTCAGAGCATAGCAAAGCCATAAAAGCCATACATGTTCAATTATTAATTTGCAGTTGTTCACTGTCAGATTCATAATTATTACTCAAGACTCAACCAAGCATTTTAGCAGCCCAGAAATACTTGCTTTTGAAAAAACATTGTTTGGTGAATTCTTTAAATATAAAGCAGTTTTTAATGCAAACATGAATTCAGACTCCTGAAGTATCTGGAATCAATTTAACAGTGTGATGCCATCTGACAATTAGCTGTGCACAAGAAGCTGCTTGTTCATTTTAATTCACTAATCAGTTTAGTATTCAGACATTTCCAGGCACGTTTTTAACAAGACTTTGCAAAGTAATCCATTTATTGACATCAGATCACATCTCATCTGAAGCACAACTAATACTCAGCAGGGCACCAACTTCCCTCCAGGTTTTTTGTGGAATTCTTACAGCCCAGTATCCATCTCCAGAGGCCGAGTATCACACGCTGGGTTTGATTACTGCAGAGTTTTGGCAATGAATAATTCATTTGACTACCTTGATCGCTCTCCAGTTTCATGTGAATGTCCCTGTCCCTGCCTGCCCTGGTGTTCCAGGGAAGTGAGAAGCCAGCTGGTACCTCGGGGCCCTCACAGCCACCAGGCTCCACCTGGACGAACTGACCAAGGAGCATCACTGGGAACACCACACACACAAACCCAGGCAACAACCTGCAAACTCCTGGGAGCTCTGTGCCAGGGCATGCACAGACCTTCCTAAACATGTATCGGCAAGGAAAAACCTATTGGATCTACCTCACTCATTATTAAACTTCAGCTCAAATTTTCTGAAAAAATCTAAAATAGTATTTCTGTATCTGAGAGGCACTTTGGAAACCACAATTAACTGAGAATCTGGAAGCAAATCCAGCAACATGAGCTCATGCAAAACACAGTTACAGGGCAGAAGACAAAAAACCCCAGAAAAATAGAAATTTTTTTTTAAAAAATAGGAAATCTAGTGGTGCAAGAAATGCTAAATTTACAAATTACAACAAGAGATGGTACATTAATAGGCAAGACTTTAATTAGAGAAGGTAAAAAGTGTAAAAGACACAAGTATGAAAGACAATTTTTTAAAAATTCATTAAGCTTGAGGATAGCAGTAAGCTTAATGAGGGAAATGAGACAGGATGATTTAACCTCATTTAATTATGCACCCAGAAAAACAAAGATTAAAGAACTATCTGGAAAAATAAAGCATTTTCTTTCTCCCCAAGGTCTTCTTTAGTTAAATTAGGAAACTGCATTAACCATGAAACAGATACAGTATCACAGCACTCATCCACATCACAAAACTATGGTGAGACTTAATGCTGTTGGAAATGGCTGGAGAAAAAGCCTTTTAGGGAAATCCTGCAGTTGTAAATCCTCACAGATTTCCTTGTGCTCCAATCAGTGAGGATAATTGGATTTTACCAAGGTGGTTCCAGCTTCCACATGAAGGACAACATGCTTTTACAGAGAACTTGATTTCTCAAAAACATTGCAATTCAGCCACGAGAAAACCACTGAAATTCTCCAAAGTTCAATGTCAGCAATTAGAGATTCTTAAGAATAAACTAAGTCTCTATCAGGAATGACTTATTTCTTAAAATGAGATGTTCCAAGTCTGGATTGTATAGAAACTTTATTTAAAGATTACTGAACACTTGTAGGCCAGTACTAGAGGACCTGAGTGCTTTCTTTCTGGAGCTCATCAGCTGCAGGAAACAGCCAATAAAAGACATCACAGCACTGATTCTTCAGCCCTCTAAAAGCCTGAACCTAACCTAAGGATAAGGGCTTTAGTTTTCCTTTTAGCCTCTTAAAAATACACTATCCCCATGGAAATACTGATAACTTTCATTCTCCCTATGCAAAAGAAATCCTAATAAAGCTCTTTTAGCAACAGCTTGGAGCCTGTCACTTTTCATATGAGCAATAATCACCAGAGAAAGGTTTTGTTCCAAATAGCTTCAACTACTGGCCATGTTAAAAGTGGAATTACACATCAATTATAGTGTTGGAAACTCTGCCAAACAGCTACTGCTGTCTAACCAGCTCACAGCAGCTACACCCAAACAAGCTATTGCCTCATGCAAACAGCACCCATCACTCCCCACTCAAACCATCCTTGGAGTTTGGTTTTGATGGTTCTGCTCTAAGCACAGGAATCCACAGCCTGCTGAACTCACTCATGTTACACTGCAGAATACCTGGACAAGGTATTTTAGTTCCATAATTATGCCACAAGTCCCCAAGTCACTCTACTAACAGCTTGAACGTTCAACTATCTTAAATTAATACATCCTCTTCCTGTAATTTTTCTTTCAAAAAAAAGAAAAATATTTTCTTTTCTTTCAGGATATCCATTTCTATATCCTGCCTGCTGGTTTTGCAGAAAATCACACAGAAAGGATCAGGTCAGAGGATCACACATGAAAAAAAGAAAAAGCATCTCTGAAGACAATCTTTGTGCAAAGAAACTAAATGGTAGTTTTTATGTCTGCGACTAAAAAAATCTCTTCTAGAACAAAAGACCTCAAATCCAGCATTCTCCAAGGAGCATCTTGAGAGGAACAATTCTTAACTAAATGTGGCAACTCTCGTCTTCAAAGGAAAAAACATCAATTGTGACTTCAGCACAGTTGTAATAACATGTTCTCCCAGGGCACATAAAAATATCTTGAGCTCTTTGCAGATCCCCAGCCATGCATTATTCTTTATATTGTCAAACCCTCCCAAATCAGTCAGTTAGATTGTCAGCTCAGTCAAAGACCTCTTCCTTCTTGGGGTGTTATAAACTGGTATTTTAACAAAACAAACTCTAGGTAGTGAAAATACAGTGGAATGTTTACCTGTACATGAAAACATACTTTTGTCTCAAACTTAGCTTTTACAACCTAAGGCAGCATTTTAATGTGTATTTTGCAAAATTAGACTTTATTTTGCTTTAAACACAGATGCCCACAGTCTGAATTAACTTCATCCCCCCCAGTTTGTGACAAGCACTTGCCGTTTTTCCGCAGCGACTTCTGTGCCGGAGGTGCCAGACAGGCTTGTGCTGGTGCCAGCTCAGGATTGGCAGCTTTAGTCCCATGGTTGGCCTTTACCTTATCAGCCCAACTGACACCAGAAGGAGCCAGGCGTGTGGCAGAAATGGTCACTGCAGGGTTCCTAAATGGAAGTCACAGCTCTTTTTAGTGTCTGACCCAAGAAAGGCTCATCAGAAAACTTCACCCAAGTCTCTGCTGTACAGAACTGCTCCTCCTCTGCCAAACCTGCCAGGCTGCAGCACTCCACACTGAAAAGTTGTTGTACTTTACTCAACAAATCTTTGTCTTTAATAACCACAATGGAATTTAATCTTTGTGATACTGATTTCTGAAGGAATTCATGGTTTTGGCAACCAAAGCTTCCCATCATAACAAATTCTACATACTAAGTCTTGAAAAATACTCCTGTCATTTCAAGCTTGGTGTTTGACCATTTAGTAACTCAAATTCCTTTCCAGGAAAAATTATCAACAAAATTTTCCTACTCATCTTCTGTGTGTGTAATTTTATTCATCATACACCTCTTATTGCTTCTCCAAATTCTTTTTGCATCAATACTGTTGGACACTTCTTACTGCTCCTGTTTCCAGTTTCTGTACTTTTCCCACACTGCTTTTGGGAAGAGATGAAATGACCACAGGTATGAGTCATTCACCATGTACACCACTACCTTCCTTACTGTCCTCTCTTCCTTTCCTAATAGTTCCTAGCATTGTGCTAAAAATTTCCATAGTATCAGTGTCTCTAAACCCTTATTTTTTATCCTATTTTCTCTCTCACACACACACACAAAATATTGTACTTCTCTGGGGCTGCCTTGCTTTGAGACACACAAGGCTAAGATAGAAGAAGAGGTCTGCAAGTGTGAGGATAGAAAACTCATCTAGTTCTTTGCTGCTCTAACACACAGAGCTGCTCATCATCTCCCTGTGATGGAGAATAAAAGAGCTCCAGGAACCACAGCAACAGGTAACTACATACAAAGAAAGGCTGAGCTGAAAGACAGCATTATGCTGAGCTGTTGTGTTCTAATAGAATTAAAAGAACATTGATTTCCACCAGATTCAAATTTTTCATTTCACTACTTGTGCATATTTTTTCCCCATCAGCCATTCAAGCAGACACCTCTCAGATGTTGCCAGACAGGAATCAATACAGGCACCTACACAGGGACTAACACTGTTGGATCCATTTTTGTACAAATATTTGATGTGCAGAATTTAAGAGAGTTCCACAACCAGAGGGACTAATCAAATAGTCCAATGCCACGTCCCTGCTGAGGACACTGCAGCCACTTATGAAACAGAAGTGTGTGCCCAGGATCCCAACAAACCTGAAGAACTAAAACACACACCCTGAGAAAGATTTATACTGCACACAAAATGAGCTCTCCAGACTGAAACAGCACCGGACAGTGCTGCCCTAAATTGATGCACATTTTTGTTGAACTACTTTCAGATATTTTAACAGATAAAAGATGCCTTGGTGTAATAAAAGACACTCTATATTTCGTTAGAGTCATCATAATCTCACTTTACACTCACTCTTTTTGACCTGTATTCACCTCTGCACGCTCAGCTGGCCATTCACCCTGCAGACATACTGACCTTTATTTTGGAGAGGAAGGAGAATACTAAACAGATAAAATACCGTTAGTGCATTTCATCTTACCTTCAGGTCTTTGGAATGACCAGTAATTAAATACATAACGAAGTAAGGAAAAAATAAAGTCCTTTATAGGATTTTCCTTTACAGATCTTGGGCTTTTCTTCTAAGAATGCAAATAATTGTTTAAATTATTTAATAAACAGCAAAACAACGTATTGGGTAGGATAGAAAATTAGTGCATTCATGAGCTCTGCTTCAAATGAATCTCTATTTCAGCTGCAATAAACTCATTAGCTGTTTTCATACCCAAAATTCAAGCTTCTCCGAGCAGTGGATGTCACACTGATCCTGTCTGTCGAGGGGCTCGGGATCACGTGGCGCCCGGGAGACATTTTCTTCACTTCCCAGGCCAGTGAAGTGGGCCTGCAAATGCAGGAAAGGAGAATTTCAAAACAAACTCACAGTAACTATCTCTACATCACCTTAAAGCAAAACCAGAAGTGACAAACGCTACCAGGTATTAATAAATCCTGATGAATTTAATCATTTTTAACCATTTATCTCATATTAGCAATTGTTTCTACACCAACTCCAAACCATATGAGCCAGACCAACACCAAAAGAATGCAAACCCTCAAGACTACAGTGCTTATTTCAAATGTCAGTGTGGAACAGAACATCAAATCAGCCACTTGAAAGGTAAGGATTGGGGTAGGCCTGGAAACGCCTTCCAGTTCTAGTGACAGTGCTCATAACATGTGCTCACATCAATTTTGCCCAAGAGGAAAACTGGTTCCCTTTGGTGTATCTCTGCTACAAAATGCAGTTTACTGTGAACTCTGTTTGCTGTGACCCTCTCTATAGATTAAAAAAGACATAAACCTAATTACCTGCTCTGAGCATCAGCTTTTTCCAGCTTCTCCTGTAGCTGTATCCAGTCAATCAATGCTTTGAAGTCCCTCACATAGTTATCAAGCATCATCAGGACTTCCTGAAAAGCAGCCATTATATCAATTGTTGGATTTGAAAATCTACTCTGTAGATTTCTCATTAAAAACAAACCCAAAAAACACCCTGAAAACAAAAAAACTCAGATAGTTAAACATTAAAACATTTCACCTAAAAAAGAAGTTCATGTTTTCTGTGATCTCTGTGAACATCAATGCGCAAGGACAAAGTGGCAACATGTGACAATAATTCCTAACACACACAAGTATCACTGTTTCATGATTTATTCTTTTTTTTCCACAGAGTTATTTTTTAAAACATGCTGGACATTCTTCATCAAATAGGAGAAACTGTCTGTAACACCTGACAGACCTGTGGAAGACTAAAAATGTCACAATGCATCTGTTTGCAAAGTAAAGGGACACAAAACTATATACTAAGGCAGATGAGATGCTGAGGAGGATTAAATATGCACTGTCAGAAAGGATTTGGGCATGCTGGAGAGTTATTCAAAATATTGCAAAATCTTTTCAGTAGTTCAAATCTGGCACTACATGCTGGTCTCTAACAAATAAAAGTAACTGTTTCAGAAAGACATATAAACTGACTTCACACTATACCAAAAGAAATTCATAGACAAAATGCCAGTGGCTGAACTGCAGGGAACCAAAAGACTTGTTTCTGATAATAGTAAAATCCTTAACTCTGAGAAATGATTGACTGTACCCTGATGCCCAGTCTGCTTCAATGTGCAAGTGTAGCACCTGTAGCTTCCTTACTCAGACAATGGTACCAGTACCACCTTTTCACAGCAAGGCAGAGTAAAACCCAGTGTGATTGCCCTTCAGCTTTGTTCCCTGAGCAAACCACAGCTACCTGCTGCCACTGTGTCAAAGTCACTCCTGTTGGTATTAAGAGAAAATTTCTGCTCAAAGCAAATAATTATCACTTAGAAGAATATTGGGAAGCATTATGAAGGAAAAAAGTTCTGGGTTTTAAGTGTTTAACCACAAATTTTAACTGTAAAACTTTTGACACTGAAAGCAGTAAAAATACTCTACTACAGTCCAGGTAACTAATCCACATTTTTATAACACCACATGCCATTCACCTGTGCTTTTAGTTGTCTTTTAATAGAAAAAGGACCTCTAGTGCATGTAAAATGTTTTTTTCATATAAAATAGTATGGATTGGCATCATTTTGTTGCACCCTAACTTTGAATCTCAGCTTCGCTTTTTCACATAAGTATCCTTCTAAAGAGTCCACATGACACATATGACACACATGGTTGTTGTAAGGGAAAGTCACCAAAAGTCAGACACCAGGGAAATCAAACAGAATTCCACTGCTCATGTAAAGGTTGCTCTTGGTTTTGAAATATTCCCCAAAAAATCGAACAAAAATATTTCTTTGAAGGCAGTTGGTTTACAGCACCAAAACAATTTTTAAGTAAAGTCTGCTACAAGAAGTGAACAAGTCAAGTGTTTTAGCCAGTTCTTTTTTCAGTTTCACTAATAAAATTTCAGCTTTCTAATCCAATTCATGTCCACTTAGGTCAGCCCTTACCGAGTTATGCTGACTGTTACTAACAATAAGAGCATAGAAAGCAAAATTTAATTCTGAATCATTTACTTTTCAAGTCTGCCACTGAGATATTCCTTACTAAAAAAAAAATAATGTGAGTACGAGTTATATTTCTGAAATTAGCTGGCACAGGAAAAAAAATGCAATAAATGGCTTAACCTATTTTAAGGAATGTTTAGCTGCACATTATCAGAGCTGATCAGAGCAGCCCCACGCAGCTGTAACCCGAGCCCTGTTGTAGGAACAAGGGGATACAAACAAGACAAGCAGCTGGAGCGGCCCCACAGTCACTGATGCACATCTTTCTCCCCAAAGCCATGGGGCCATTTTGTCAGGCAGGAGGAAGCAGAACAAAAGTGGCTCTGAGCGCGCCGTCCCAGGCTGCAGATAACCACAGATACATGTCCAGCTACAATTACCAATTAGCTCCCGATTGGCCGCGGCCGTTCGATTGTCTGTAAGGAGCTCTGGGGCTGGCGCCATCCCTTTGTCTCCCGACACACAATCCCGGGCCATCCATCCATCCATCCCGCCCGCCCGGGGTTCACACCCCCGCAGGGCCCAACGGGGCAAACCTGCACCGCTCCACCAGGGCTTCAAGGGGATTCATCACTGAGTAACCAAGAAGGACCGCCACGAGCAGCCACACCACAATAATCTGTATTCCTCAACCAGGACTTGGGTCCTAGACACACCCGCTGTAATCCTTCAAAACACAAGCTCACTTTATTTGGAAATCCCTTAACAGCTTTCAAACGTTGTCTTCTCCATTTATTCTCCCATTGTCAAAAAGGGAGAAGGAAAACAGGCAAGCATGGAACCCTGCAGGATTTTAAGGTTACTACAACCCAAATCCGCAGCACCTCAGTCCCCACATCTCTACTTTAGCTCATCCTCAGAAACACACCTTGTATTTTACAAACTATGCCAGCTTTATGCTGTTTCATTATCTATACCGAAAATTTTAGATGATGTATTCACCAAAATAAACTGCTTTTTTGTACTAGAGTATATTTTTCATACACAAACTGAGTTCCTTCCTTCTTTCATTAAATTTTCAAGGTTAACTGGGTGTTTCAGTAATTTGACACAAAAATTGCTTTAAAAACGTCCTTGTAGTCTTTTCCTAGAGCTGAATTACAGATAATTAAAGCCAGCTCTGGAGTTAAGTTCAACAAACACGATTGCCAAAGCAGTTCTAACAGCTTTGGGAAAGGATGAAAGCAAGCAGCCCAAGGACTCCCATTCTATCAACTCCATGGTAAATAATATGGTCTTCTCTTAGATCCCAGTGTTTTAAATGCACTATCTCTGGCCCCAGCTGTTCCTCCTTGACTCACCTACACCACAGCAGCCACAACCCCCTGTCTGCCAAGGATGTGCTCCAGAGGAACATGACCATTCCCAAAGGAAATGCTCTCCATAAGGATTAGAGCAGAGGCACTGGCTTGGACTTTATCACGCAATATTTAAGTGTATACATATACACATATGTGTGTGCCTGATGCAGGGGATGGAGAGTCAGGAATTGGGGTAACACAGGCTGCCAACTGAGAGACATGCTGGCTTCTCAGGACACACAACCATTTGGGAATATCTCACCCCTTTTCACCTGGGGGACTGACTGCCCAACCATCCCCCCTTTTCCTGTCCTCCTCTGCTGACTCCTGGTGGCAGATGACATGTCCCACGGAGCAGCAGGAACGCTCACCAGGAGATTGTCACTGGCCACTGACTGGCACAGGGCAGTCACAGGGGGCTTATTTAAGAAGATACAAACACAGCCCTGGTGAGTATGTCCAAACTCAGAACTGCAGGTGTGTTCTCTGTGAGGCACGTGGCAGCCTCTCCACATGTGCCATTGTCCAAGGGCAGACCTGGCTGTCTGGGGGCTCAGGGCCATCAGAGACTGCCATCGGGGCAATCTGCACACCCAGCCCCAAAAGGGCCCTCAAAGGCTTCTGGGAGGCCTCCATCCACTCAGACACGCCTGGACTGAGAGGCCTCAACTGAAGGTGATTCAGTGGGTTCTCTCACACAGTACCCCTGGTGCAACATGTCAGATCTTGGAAGGGAAAGGCTGTGCCCATCTCTTCAGGGTACCTTGTGCTGTCAGTGAGAAGCAGAACAGAATTCCATTTCATACAAGAATGTGTTCCTGAGCTCTAGAATCTACCCTGGCCAAAACCTTGCAGAAATACACACTAAAGTACTGTCAGGTGAGAAGACAAAGATTGCAGAAGCTTTAAGTAATGCTGAACAGCAACTTAAAATGAATATAGAACTAAATTCTTACATGATAAAATTCTGCTTTTTTGAAGGTAAAAAAAAAAGCTGAAACCATTAATGCATCCAAGGAGAAAAAAAAAATTGCAAAAATTACAGTAGTTTGATATTCTTCTAGACTTGCTGTATCCTTAGCTGCTAGATCCAGCTGCTTGAGCTCTATCAATAAGGGATTTAAGTGTGTGGTGTTTCCTTTTTATCCACAGACATGTACATATAAACTCGGCTGCTGAGACACCTGAAGACACCACAACAGAAAAGCAGCAGCACATTTCTCTGTTGCATTGACCAAAACTGACTCCAGAACCTGCCTTCCTTCATCTTGGGCTTAACTCCTCCCAGCACACAGGAAGAGATTTAAAGCCATTCCTGACCGTTCTGCCTACACTTGCCACCCAATCCTAGAAAACAGCAGGTAATGAAATACTCCTATAAACATCAGACATATAGAAACCTGATGTGTACAATATCCGTACAATTTGCCTTTTCAAATGTTGAAGGTTAAAGCCAATCTACAGGATAATCTCATCTTTTATCACTCCTGCACAAACTGATGGATGTAGAGTAAGACGATGCTTAAACTTGAGAACTCTTCCTTTATTTCAGAAACAATTCAACCATGTTCAGTATTTCTTTATATACAAAGCATCCAAGCCATATCTGCATATCTATATCTATGATCTGAGAGTTCTCAATCCCAAATCAACAGCAAAATACCAACTTAAGCAATGCCCAAAGCTGGGAGCAAATACCCCCACTCACTGACCCTCTCCCACACTTCCCCACTGTTTGGGTCCTCACCACAACATCCCCTCTGCAGTTTCAACCACAAGCAGCCACTGGAGCCCTTCCCCTCTTGGGAGCATCAAACATTATCTTCAGTGACAACAAAATCAATAAAACGAGAGCAACTTGTAAGGACACAGGAGAGCAAAAGGTACAAAGGAACAAAAAATAAACCTCAAAAAACCACCACCACCACCAAAAACCAACTAAAACTTTCATTCCAGGGGTTAAATGCCAGAAGTTATCACATTTCAATTTTACAATCTTTACACAAGTAAAATGTTTAAATAGAATAGCACATACTCCTTTTACCAAGACAGAAAGTTGAGGTGGTACCACTTAAAAAGTCTAAATGAAGGAAGTTTTTGATAACATGAATTTATCTTAATTGAAATGATTTTTCAAAATCCCATTAAAAAAACAGTGGAAAAGTTTAACAGCGTAGTAATTTTAGTTTCTTATTTAACATTATTTCCCACATATCTACAGTAAAAATAAAAATAATACTTCATGAAAAGAGCTAATAAGATATCATGTCAAATGAGTCTGAAAAGTAAATGTGGCAATATGGAATTCTCATTTATCAAAATCCTCTCCATATTTTAGGTACAGCAGAAATACATGAATCCATTTTCAACTGAAAAGAAGACCAGTACTGTCTGTCATACACAGAAATGGAAAAGGGGCAGGGATTAACTCCTCCTGCCCAAAGAAAAGTAATAAAGAAACTCCAATTCAACAACCAATTCCCCTCCACAAACCATCAGGCAAAAAAAGCCCCATTGGTTCTGCAAACCGTAGAGGTGGCGCAGCCTGTCCTCCTGCTCCCCTCCCTGGCTTCTCTGGTGCCACAAATGACACCATGGCACACACCCCAACATGTCCTTATGGAAAAAGCCAACCCAAGGAATCAAGTCCCACCACACAAATAGTCCCTCTCCCCTTGGCTGCTGCTCTCCTGTTCCCTGTGCATTCTCTCAGTCCTGCCCACTCCAGTTCCTGCAATGACACACAGAGATTGCCCCACACATCCTTCCTGCTCCACTGGACACCCCAGCTGACACAAACAGGGAATCCAGATCCTGTTCATTGCTTGCTCATCTCCAGGTTGCAAGAAAAGGCACCACCAGAGACCCTCCCAGAGCTGAGCAGCACAACCAGAGCAGGCAGTGCAGCCCATGAAACCCTGGGAGGGAGAGATGGCCATATCCCCAGGGCTGCCAAAGCTGAGGCAGTAACACAAGTGCTCTGGACAAGCAGGTGAAGATGATTTACCTGAACACGGACAAACTCCAGTGACCAAACCAAAGACTGAGCTAAGCTCATCTTAGGACAGACAGGACACAGGACTTCTATTAAGCCACGTGAATTCTTGAAACAATGTCACACCAGTGCTCCTTAATGACCAGTGTCTGCCACCTGAAGGCTGAGGCCCCACTGATGAACTCCAACAGGCAGGGGGGCTGCACTAAGCACTGCCTGTGTATTCCAGGATATGGAAGCTGCACTTGGACAAGGTATTTCAGCTGGTGAGGGACAGCAAGCATGGCTTCTCAGGATCAGAGCTGGATAAGACTCACAGTTTGCACAAGGATCTGTTGGTTATCACTGACATTCCACCCATCATTAAAACACACCTCCCATGCTAATGACAAGTTTGACCACTCCCCAGCTGAAGCCTATGTATACAAAACCTAAAATGTTATAGGTCTGGCTATTAAGAGTTATGCAAAGCCTTTCCTCCAAAAGAGAGCAGTTCACACACCTTGGTGTAAGGGATTAGTTACAGTGACAACCTCATCTGTGGGGGAAACGGGGCTGCACCTGTCAAAACCACCACAAAATAATGACAACAAATAGAATTGACTGAATTGAAACATCATCAGCAATAATAACTTGCAGGACTAAACTGTTTTATCCTTCATATCTTAATTAACAGAAACATTAGTAATTTATCAGAAGAATAGCCATCATCATTTAACCTGTAAAAGACAATCCCACAGATAAAAGATCAGAGCACAAACACTCCAGATGCACAGGTACAGCAGGGTTTTGTGCTGAGAAAAAAAGATCTTTTAAAAGAGTAACATGAATGTTACAGAAGTTTTACAACACTTGCCATTGTACTGCCCTGTTTATTCATTTTTGGTTTTTTCCATCTCTGTTCTGCAAACAAGTGACCTGGTCCACATAAATACAGACATCATGGTCAGCCATCTGCTGAAATGAAGACTTCCCACTCAGGATGTGCAGTACCTCCCTCTGAGAGCAAGTAGCTTGATTGAAATGGAGAACAGTAACTCCAAAATTATGTGATAATGATACAAATATGCTCCTGTTCCTTCAGTCACAAAAGTTTAAAATGCTAATCTAATTACAATGCAAGGCTGGCTGATTTTCTTAAACAAAAAAATTCTACAGAGAAGTTTCCTGAGCAGGAAGGCAGCCCAGTAACAAAATGTTAAATTGTTTTAGACCAAGCAGAGATGTGGGAGCCTTTAGCTACTGTTCAGTTTTCAAATCTGCTTTCAATGAAATGTATTTGTACCCTAATCTCAGAGTCCACTTAGCTGTGTATGATTACAGCAGAGAACTAGATGCAGAGGATAAGAAAAAAGTTGACTTAAATTGATATATGAAATTTTTTACAGTGATTAGATAATCATTTCCAGAATGTGTTTTCAGCCATGTTTAATATGAAAACAAAGCAGTATCTTTAACATTTCTTTTTTGGCATATTTTGGCTTCTCTTAAGGCTCGTGATAAAATCCATTTCTAAAGAATGAGTGAGTTTCATTAAATGTCAAGGGTATTTCTACCCATCTACTAGAAACTCATAATAAAACATAAAACAGATGCACAACCTACTACAAACACAGGTTATTTGAAATTGGGAAGTGCCTTACAGCGCCACCCCAAGCAGACATTGCTGACACTCGGCCACCACTCCCTGTCCCCACAAAGGGAGAATGAGGAGAGTGGTAACTATCCCTGCACGAGGGGAGCAGCGGGTCAGTAACCACTGAACCGGAAACAAACGAACGGGAAAAAGGCTGAACCCCAACAGTGCCACCTACAGTAAAGGACACCGCAGGGGAAAATACTTCAGTGTTCAGTCAGAAAAGTAACAAGCTCAGAAGTCAATAAACAAAATCTGACTTCATCAAAAAAACTGAGGCATAATGATATCATGCACATCACAACAAGTTCTGTATGCTTCAGAAACTACTCGCTGCTCAAGATTTCTGAAAGATGGATACATGAGCTGTTAGTTTTCTGTTCACAAGCCTTCACGACATACAAAATAAAAAGTAACACGTTTCTGAAGCTCTCATTTACCCACAGAAGGCACCTGGCCAAGGCAAGGAGCAGCCGCAGCCTTACCTTGCACTCCACCACGCTCTGGTCAGACTCACACGTGACATAGATCTCATCCACCGCCCGCCGCAGGTTGTCGAACAGGAACGCCCAGTACCGCGCCCGCAGGTCCACCCTCCGGGGCTGGCGGGTCTTGGTGGGGCTTTTGTCAAAGCTTTTATCTCCAGATGCTGCTGCTGCTGTTAATTTACAGTCTAAGGTGGCGTTCTGAAAACGAGGAGATACAAGGGAAACGGAGAACAACAAACACAACTGTGGTCAGGGGTTGGGTTTCTGTCAACAGACATTTTTTCAAGGTATTGAAACACATCCCCCTGCCAGACCCAGAGCAATCCCCACAGACACACCTGGAGCACCGTTTGACCACCCCAGGGTCACACCTGACAAGGTGACCTGCTCAGGGGGTGAGCAAAGGCCATGGATGTCTCTGTACTGACACTGTAGTAAAGCCTTTGGCACCAGACAGGACAAGAGAAAATGGCCTCAAGTTGTGCCAGAGGAGACTTACATGACATATGGAGAAAAACTTCTCTGCTGAAAGGGTGGTCAGGCACTGGAAGGAGCTGCCCAGGGATCCCCAGGGAAGAATGGTGATGGGATCACCATCCCTGGAAGTGTTCAGAAGAGGTGTGGAGGTGGCACTGGTCAGTGGTAACAAAGAGGTGCTGAGCTAATGGTTGGACCTGATCTTAGAGGTCTTTTGAACCTTAATGTTTGTATGACTCAGTATCTGTTGACCTTGTGCATTCAGCTTAGTGACCCTTAAGGGGATATGTGTCCCTGACAGAGGGAGACTGTCACTCATCCCCACAGGATATTCCAAAGGATCCTGAAGCACATCTATTGGGCTCAAAATACCAAATCAGCATGTGGCCCCATGACACTGCCCTCATTAAACTTGAGATTCTCTCCCAGAAGAGAAAACAAACAGAAAAATCCTGCTACCACGACAGACTTCCATAAGTTTCTGCTTCCACAGCAGCCAGGTGGACAAGCACCTGCAGTAAACCCAAAGTAATTCCCAAACGTGTGCCATTTGGTGATGGAGGTATTAGGGTTAAAATAGTCCAGTTTGGGTTGGCTTTTTTTCATTAATGCATTTATTTTAATGCTACCTTTATAGCAGTTTTGATGCACTAAATCCACTGTGGCACAGATCTTCAGAAAACTGGTTCTTACTGGAGTATTCTTGTAGGGATTACTGCAAACTACCATTCTAAAAACTCTGCTTTTGGTGACTGGTAAAAACAATCAAAACCAACTCAGCACAAGACAAGACACAGTGTTTATGATTAGAATATCTAGTCACTAACTAGAAATACTGTAATTAGCACAACAATTGGCTGGGATTCAAGCCTGTCTGTCCTGTACCACATGTCATTAAACAAATTCCACTTTGTAATTCAGGAAGCAGACACAGAGCTGTCCAAATCGTTGTGCTGTCACCTGCATTAGTGTCCAGACCCAACTGTTCTGTAAGAAGGGGAAGAAAGGGAGTCTGATTTACTGTAATCACACCAACATCTACTCTTACACACATCCCAGAGGCTCCAGGTGCACTCCAGATGAGCCCCAGCTCACGCATGCACGAGAGCCATGTCAGAAATGACAAGTGTCATAAACCTCCAATGATCAGGAATTTCTTCTTCTGTGACATAAGTCACCTCTTAACAAACAGCCTGGAGAAAAGATGCTCCTCAGCAGAGGCCTTGGATATAAACCTTTAAAGCACAGCTTATACTGGCTAATTTACAGCTCCCTAAAACTACAGTTTATAATGAGGCAACCATAGCTGCAGAATCTTAAACAGTCATACTAAAATACTGGTGCTGCCAGTATTTATAAAACATGACCTCATTAAAGTGAACAGGTTTACAGTCATCCACCTGATTTAAAAGATCTTAAAAAATCTTTTAAATATCTTAAAAGATGTTGTTTTGGAATGGGAAACATGCAAATCTCCACTATTTGAAAGATATATTTTTAAACCTATATCTTTAAAGGACAGTGTCATGGAATATGTTTTGGTATTTAGCAATAAGTGTTACCCATCTGCTGTATTTGGCAGCTATTTATCTTCTCTCCAAGATTTCAGCTGTATTTTAATGAGAAAAACAGCAAGTGTAACCTAGAGTTGTTGCAGTTCCATTATTATTACCCTGTAAACAAGTTTCCAGGGTCTCAGTAAAACCTGAGCAATATTTACAGTGATCCATATCCCAACAGAACACCTCCAAAAGGACGGAACCCTCAAACCCACCTGATTTCCTGTGAACACTGTCACCCAAGCAGGAAAACACTGAACTGGCAGTTTGTTAGAAATCATTTGCAGTGATAGTCCAAACCTTCAACTGCACCAGATGCAAAGCTTTTGTGCCCTTGGAGCTGGGAAACATGGGAATTACCCCTTCTCACACCCCCAGGCACCCAAAGGAAATGATGGAAGTTACATTAAAACTGAGTCTCTCTTGGTGTTTTTCTGGTTGTTTTTGTTTGTTTGTTTTTTCTCACAGTCTCAGTAACTTGCCTCCGACTTCTGGAAAGCATCAACTGTACATTTATACTCTCAGGACTCCAAAATTTATTGAATGTAGATTTGCCAGCACCCTACTGAAAAGAGGACGAGGATGACAAGGTCATATGAAAGAGCTCTTTTAGGTTTATTTTCTTGAGATTACTGTCCTGTTCACATGTAATGGAAAATTAAAACTGAAAACAAACTAATCCAAAAAAGCCACCAACTACAGCAGTATCCAGTGTCAGAAAAGCAGTAGAAATGCAGGTGCTGAATGCCAAATGGAGGTGCCAAGATGCACAGATACTCAGCAGGCCACTGCATCTGCAGGACAGTTTGAGCACAGCAATCCCACACAGAGCCACTACAGAGCTTTTACCTGAGAATTCACTACTCACATAATCCCTAAAACTGACAGGGCCCAAACTGAGTAGCACATAACTCTCACACTCTAAAAATTCTGGGGAAAACCCTCACAGGGAGCCCCAACTACATCAGTAGAACTCCACCCTCACAGAACAAGGAAACCAGGATACAGAGAGTTTTTAACCAATCAGCATGTGAAGAGAGAACACAAGGTCAGTAGCTGCTAAACTAAACTGGGAAAATAACATACCTATGTTTTAAAGATGCAAATACATCTCTGGAAGCAGAACACTTTTCCTGTTTTCAAAAAATAACATCTTTCACATGCTTTATTATCAAATTCTGACAGACTACCTCAAAACGCTAAATGGCTAAAGCCATACTAATGGCTAAATCCATTAACCAAAGAAAAATAAGAATTCAAAAATATTAAACATGAGGAAAGATTGAGGAATTATTTTATTAATGCAATAAAGACTGTCAGTTACACAGAAAAAAAGGAATAAACATAAGAGCAAGTCTTATCTTTACACTTCTCATTCAGAATTGTCTTCCAGTCAAAACTCTGGGAAATTTTACTCACCTGGACTTTTTTCCAAAATAGTATATACTGACTTCAGCCCCTAACACACAAGGTCAAGAAATAAGAGCATTTCCTTAAATCAGAAACTGGGGAGAAAGGCAGCCCTTGTACAAAGCAGCATGCTCGTACTGTTATTTTGGAAAGCACCTTCCTAAACATAACTTTAACTCATGCATCCAGGGGCTAGGGAAGAGCCAAAAGTAAAAGCTGAGGAAGATAATCTAAATTCTGGCAATTTTAACTTCTAAATACTTGACTTTGAAAGTTGTATGCTTTAAAAATACAACATTTACAGATTTTAGACAAGTATTCAGCCAATAATGTATCAGTGATCTCACAGAAAAACATCTTCATATCATCCATTTTATGTCACAATAAAAAATGAGCAGGTACCTGTTTTGCAGCCTTGTGTGCTCCTTGACTCACCCTCTTTGTTTTGCCACCAGACTGCCATTTTGATTTTCCTGTGGGAGAAGCAACTGTTTTAATCAACAATAATGACTTTAATTAAGTAGAGCACTCTAAAATGCACATATCTCATCTTGCAATGTACCGAGAGGGACACAATTTCTGAGTTAAGATGTTTGGCAAATTTTATATTCCAAATATACATTCCACTGCTCAGAATGAGGATAATGACAGAAAACACAGAAAAATGAAAAAAAAAAAAATTACAAGACAGGCCAGAATTACAGACTTCTGTAAACTAAGACAATCAGTGCCTCTGAAAATCCTATCACCTCGATCTACATATCAAATATGATACTAGTTTTCTATGTAGATTTTAAAAAGTCTGCTGTTGAATGACTGTTCAATCAGATATTACAGAATCAATGTATTTCTTAGGAAAAACAAATGTAGTAATTTAAGTGTTCTGGAACTGTTCAAGGTACCAATAGATTATGTATTTTCTGCCAAGGAAGACAGACAAAAACATAACTTAGGCCTGGATTTAGTTTGCTGGTATTTAGGGAGCCAAAGGAAGAGAGAAAAACATTCACAGAACACAAGTTAGTTCCCTTAAGTCCTAAAATATCTTGTCAAACATACCTGTCTCATTCCACTGCTTTACAAAGTGACTTTAGCAACCATGTTTCCAAAACCAGTTTCAACTCCCACAGCCAGAAAGGATGATTCCAGGTCCCAGTGCTGTGGTGGTGGCAATTAACTGATGTAGAGTTATCTTTGCACAAGTAAACCTGTGTTAGCCTGGACCAATCTGATCTGCTTGCACTTAATCTTTGAGATTTACCATGGGGTAGATTAAAATATTTAATTCCTCCAATTTAGTATCTAACAATAAGCACAACATGAAAATCATAGGATACAATTACCAAAAACGCAAGCAAGCTAAGACAAAATGGTAACTATGGCAAGAGAACTCCCTGGCACAGATTATATCTAAAAGAAAGTTTCAAGATTATTTAGCTGGATGAAGCCAAGCAAATCAATGCTTTAGTGGAATACGGTCCTCCCTAGACCACAGAGACCACTCTTGAATTCCAGAATTGTCCAGTGGAGTTTTTAACAGTTCTCAGGCCAAATTTCCTAACACAGCCCAGCTGTTTTACATTGCTCTGGTTATGTAAAGCAGCTGCAAACCTGTCTTCATCAGGCAGTTGTACAGCTGGTTTGCACAGCTGGTTTGCATCACTGGCTATACTGGGCAACAAGGCCTTTAATTGAAAACAAATTAAAAATTATTTGCTTGATAATTCATTTCTAAAATGCTGCATTAGCCAAAAGAACAGGTACAGACCAATACACTGAACTCAATTTAGTAGCATTCAGGAAGAAAATCATTCAGCTACTGCATGTATTCAAACTCACTAGTCACTGACAAGCTTAAACTTCAGAATAGTTCCATGTTCCACTTATGACAACTGAGATGCTTCAACCATCAAAATCTCTCTTCTGACATGATTTACCTTCTGCAAAAACAATTGGAATGCAGTGACATACAGGACTTGCACAGTGAAAAGGTGTGCATGCAAATATGGGTATGTTAAAAGGAAAAAAGGACAGATGAACACACACTCTTTAGATTTTATGAAAAAACAGAATAACAATCCATCATTCAAGAACTGGGAAGTGTCTGAACAAGTCCCTTGTAAAGACAAAAGCAAGTTTTCAGGTACTTTTTATATGAGACAAACATTTAGAGACAACAAAACTTAATCTAAACACCAGGTTTTTCAAACTTAAAATAATAGTGTGGGACAAGGACAAACTTAAAATGCACAGGCCAGAAAATTTTGCATTTCAGCAGCAGGCACATTTCCCAGCTTTATTTTCTTTTCCTTACAATAGTGGCTGTGGTTATTAGAAGGTATCTCCCTTTCCTGTTCCCAGGCAGTGGCAGCCCAGGAGCACTGCTCAATCTGTGTGTTCAGGGGCTACTGGTGTGTGACTGGAGCAAAGTTTTGCAGCATTTGAGGAGCTACAGGCATATTTTACACTGGAAGTCCCTTTCCTCCCTGTCTGGTGATTAAATATGAAGCACAAGTGGTCCATGATTTGTGAAGACTTCCTGTCCAAAAAACTGAGGTGCTACATCTGCCAAAAAAAAACACTATAACCTATTTTCAAAAGGCATCTTTTTTATGGACCATCTCAGCAACCATCCTGCTCATCTCTCTGCTTTGGACAGTTCTCCTTGTACAAGAATTGTGGGAATTGCCTTTAAATTCAGTAATTAACTGCAGCCTTCATTTCTGTCCTGGCTATGGCAGGGACTGTTCATCATCACACCTTCAGCAGGAATGATGATTTTCACCTGAGGAAGCAGATTGAAGTTTCTAATATTATTATAAACTACATCTACTTAAAAGTTTGCTATTTTTCTAACAGTACAACACTAAGGATCTGGAGAAATGACTGCTTTCAAGCATGGATATAACCAAAATTCTCCACTTCCACATTGAATTACAGCAATATATTTTCTACAAAATTACTTTTACAAATCACTGTCACTGTCTCATCCAGAATATAATGGCCCTGTATTCACCTACCAGCACTAGACTGGATTCCCATTCACTCCAGTGAAATTCAAGGTTTGAAACTCATGATCCTTAAAGAACCACACGAATGTTCATGGCACATTCTGGCAGGGCACACACACAATGTTTGCAGCCTCCTGCACTTCCTTATCTGCCCAAAGAGAGCCAAGTTTCATGACTCCCATCACATCATGTAAACCTACTTACTGTCTGTGTGCAGTAGCTTAACTGCATGCAGTGCCTCACATTTCATTCCAAGTATATAAAATAATTGCAAAGGAAAAAAATCTGAAATTCTCTCTTGGAATGATCACAGCTTTCCAAGGTGGGCAAGAGGCACCTGACTGCACCAGAGGAGTGATGGCCATGGGTGTGAGGTCCACAGGTGCAGCACTCCTCCCAGGACACCAAGTTCACTGTATGTTCACAAGGTTAAACAACAGAACCTGCTGCATAACCCTGAATCCTGTGAAGGAGTATTTTCATTTCAATAGTTGAAAGATGTCTCTTCTAGACCATTGCCACCACCCCTGGGATGTTGTTGTGTCACTGATCTGTACTCCTAACTGGAATTCCAGATCCAACAAAGCCAGGGTGCATCCTGCTCCAAAACGTGCAGCAGAAGTGTCCCCTGCCATTCCAGAAATGTCTTTCCTTTCTAAGGAAACATTTCTGATTGCCAGGAACTATGTATTTCCATCAAGGAATCAGAAGGTCTTGACTGCCATTCTTTCCATTATTTCTCTTTGTTCATCTACTCTATATAACATATACAAGTCTTTCAAAGGAAGAGTTAAATGGTGGGGACACAAGCACACAATTTTTAAAGGGAACAGAAAAAGGATACAAATGGAAAAAATGAACCCAGCAGTTTAATTTATCAACCCCCTATAACATTACCACTAGTAATAAAAAATGTTCATACTCTCACTGCTTCTGAAAAAAAAAAATTCATCTCATAATGAAACAGTCTATAATTTAAAATGTTAAATCACACACTGGTGCTGCCAAAGCAATACCTCTGAACATTATGAGCAGAAAGAAACTGCCCAAAGACAAAATTCTGCTTTGTACAGAAGTGTCAGGATTGGCTCAGGCAGCCCAAACCTTTGGTCTGATTTACACAACCCCTGAACGAGTCAGAACTGTCCTAATCCATAATATTGCTGTACATCCCTCAGGGACAAGGCACAGAAGGAGCAGCACACGGTGAATCAGAGCCCAGTGACACCAACACACACACCCTCCCTGCCAAGCAAGGGACAAGAGATAAAGAATCTGGGCCTGCCAGACTTGCACTAACCACAAGTTCCTTTCCTCAGCGAAGCTTTCCAACAGGCAATTATCATTAGATCCTTTGCATTGTGCAAAAAGGTCAGCCTGTGATTTCATGATGCAATTTTAACAAGCAGAAAGTATCAAATTAAAAATTACAATAGTGCTAATACAACCAAAAGAAGGAAATTAATACAGCTACTTGGATTTTAATTACTGTATATAACTACCATTGAATGAAAGCTAAAAAGTCACTTTTGCATTCAGGCTTCAAGTTTTAGAAGAAATGTTAGAGCAAACATTCATCTACACATCATCACAGCCAGTTATTTCTAAGGAAAAAGTCTTAAAGTTCCTAGAAGATCATTACAGCAAGGAAGTGTTAAAGAACAGCAGACTCATAAACAGAAAGTGGATCAACTCATAAGTTGCTGAAAAATACTGTCAGAAATATACTGCACGATCCTTTCACATACCGTCGTTCATACTACCACCTTCCCCAAAGGAATCTGGGGATACTTTGGGCCCCAGCTCTGTTCTTTTCAGACAGTTTAACATTTGCATCAGACATGGGGTTAATTATCTTGCAACTGAGACATAACATTCCTCAGAAGCATCTCTTCCTCTGGCAAAACCACAGGACACCTGAGGCTGGAAGGCACCTCCAGGACAACCAGGGCTATGGCCTGTCTCCAAGTGTCTCCAAGGAAGGTGATTGCCCACAGCTTCTGTGGGTGACTGATCCAGGGTTCAGCCACCTTGCTTTTAGAGACTCAAAAGCAGCAGCACCTGCACAGGGATATGCAAGCTACAAAAACAGAGATAACTCCTCAAAAACAGCATTCTGACATCTGGAACAGCTTGAGCGCTGTAAAAATAAAAGTCAATTCCTGGCTCCTTAAGTCATCAGACCACAAGAGAGTAACAAAACTGTTCTGAGGACTTGCATTACAGAAAACTGTCCCCACATATCCTCTTCCTTAGAGATTCTTCTCTGATGTTTACCAAAACTGAACTGATACCAAGAGAAACTTCCAAACTTCTTTGTTTTAGAGCACTCAGAACAATTTGTTGGACTGTTCTAAGCCATCCCTACAGTTCTGAATCCCCAAATTCCAAGAGATCAGTTTAGGACAACATAATTGTGTTACACAAGTATCTTGATAATATCAGCAAAAGAAACCAGTCTTACATGTTTCTGGCAGACAAATGTAATCTGTTGCTGGAAGGTTTAATAGAGTCATCTGCCAACCACGGGTGCACTTTGGAAAAAACCTTTTAAGTTATTCTATGTATGCTAAACAGAGCCCTTTTTTAAAAAAAGTAGAGAAATCCTATGTGAAAAAAACATGTTCCAGGTGAGCAACTGCAGAGGACAGAGATGGAGTGGACAGAGCTGGTGGAAGTGTGTCAAACACATACCATCCTCTTCCTTGCTTTCCAGGGGGACACTCCATGCAATGAGGTTCCTTGCTGTCCGTCCCTCCTCTGCCACGATTTTCCTCACCTTGTCGTGGCTGTTGGAGCGCTGGAAGGACGCCTGGAGACAAGGAGCACACAGGTGGGCAAAGGACAAGGAGACATTTTTGGCTCGGTACAGTAATTTCATCCCATATGTGATTACACCATCCAAGGTGCTGAATTCTCCTCAGTGTCTGGAACAGGAGTCTGTTTTTTCCATTCTCATCCCCGTTTTTCTGCACAATGAGCAGATGGATTCACCAAGGTGACAGGAGTTCCCACCCAGCCCACACAGTGAGTGTGTCTGCACCCCACCACCTTCACTGAATTGGTTGCCAATGCTGCTAGGGCATCCCCGTGGACTTAAAAGATGTTCTAATGACCCTGTGTTAATTAGAACTAATTATTCAAGGCAAAAGCTGCATGAGACCAAAATACATGTGTTAGCTGATGGGTGAGAGCCTGGAGAAAGGCACCAGATTTATGGGATTGTCTGAACCATTTGTAAAACCCACCTCTCTTTCACTGGGGAGACAAGAACCTAGGAAGCATTTCCTGGCAACTGTGATGGGATGTTACTACAAAGCTGCAACTACTCAAAGCAGAACGGAGACACTGAGCATGAACTGCCTTTACCGAATGAACGTATTTCTTTGTCCTGTGCAATGCACCATCACATTTGAAACCAAATACATTAAGAAGTATTTGTATCAACTGATGTCAACCAGAGAACATCTCTTCTACAGTATGTGAGATTGTTCTTCAGAAAATAATCTGAAACAAAGCAAAACTATAAACTGTAACAAGAAACTTATGCTCAGTGATAGCAGCTTTAAACACTGGCAAACTTAACAAACTTAACAAAAACCTAACTTAACAAAACCTAACAAACTTAACAAAACCCTAAATATTACTTCAGCCCCAAACAGATTGATTGTCTACAGGATTAGTTAAGAAGAACATTTTTTTTCTTTTCATTCTTACCATCATATAACTCAAGCCTGCAACCACCTTCCCATTTTCAGAAAGAAATTACAGTAAAATTACAGTAAAAAGAGAATATTAGCAGATGAGTGGCTAGAAATTATTAAGGTGGTAAGAAACACAACACAAATGAGAAACTGCTTTTACTTCAATGGTTATGTAACAGTTTTTAACTTGGGTTTTGTCATCCAGAGGTCCTCAACTGCTTGTTCTAAAGTCACAGTGTGCCACCTAGTGCTCTACAGGCACCACCAGGTAACACCACAAGAGCAAAAGAAAATCATGGAAAACCTAATGCAGCAAGGAGAGCAAATTACATACTTTGGACAAAAGAAGCCAAAACAAAACATGTAAAACCTCTAGTATCTGTATTAAACCGGGTCTGATCTGTCCTTATTCCATATAACTTGTTGCCTCTTGTCACTAGGAATTTTTAGTGAATGATCACTTTTGCTGTGGCAAGTTTGGTTTGGGTTTTTAACTCCTTGTTGCTTAACAAACCACCTTCCATCATTGATCTAAGAGTTAAAGATGTCACATAACTACTTTAAATCCCTTTAAACTACTGTATAAACTCCCAAAGTAAACACTTAAACTTGATCTCCTCTGAAATATTTACTTAAACAAAGAATTTTCAGATTGCAATTTTGCATTAATTTATTCTCAAATGTTCAAAAAATATCCAAACATTCCCCTCAGCCTTAAGTAAAGATACTCTGTGGCATCCACAACTGCCGATAATGAGTAAACCAATAAATCTTTACTCCTCTGTTGCATTTTCTTTCCAATCCTCCATCAGCAGAAAGTGTTCACTGAGCACAACCCACGTAATATTTCACTGTGGCCCACTCATTGCTTAAAGAAAACTAAGAAACAATTTCAGTATTTTCTTCCCTACTTTTCATGCTGTTCCGTTTCATCCCCCACTTGTCTCCCTATCTTCCAGGCTTACCATTGTTTTGTGAATCTGAGCAGTCCAGAGTTGTCTTTTTCAGATTATCTCCAGCTGATCCTGCCTTCAGTTATGTTACAGACAATGTCCAAAAGCAGACACAAATAATCCAGGGAAGACCTTCTCACTGCTAAACATTGAGGGCAGCTTATCTACATATTCCAGGTGATAATCCCATTTCATCATCTCAAAGTGATGTGTGAGGCTTTTTACACTATGATACTACCTTTGCATCACTAATGATGGTCATTCTCAACTTATCACACATAAATTAGCACAACTTAGAGAACCACAGAAAAACCAAGCCTGGAAGGTCCAGTCCCACCCCTGGTCAGAGCAGACCCAACTCTTCCTGGAACAGCAACAGAACTTCTCTTGTTGCATTCATGGTCTATAATGCCCAGGTTCCTTCTGCACAGCTGCCACCCACTCAGCCATTTTACATCCTCATTTCTGGAGGTCATTACTCCCATGTGAGTGCAAAACTTTGCATTAGTCCACATCAAACTGGCTTTTAAATTATTTATTCTTACACAGGCTCTTAAGGAAAGCACGAGTATCTCATTGTGACATTTCCAAGGACTTTGTACAAAGAAACCAGAGCCTGACTTTAAATTCTTGTCCCCACAACTCAAACATCAGGCCAAAGAAACCACCAAACCCTTCAGGGAGCCCTGATGGGGCAGCAAGGAAGAAGTTTCACTCACTGAAGGCTTGAGGAAAATGACTTCAGCTCTAACCTCAGCTTCCTCAAAGAGCACTGAGTGCAACCAAGCTCTGCAGCACACGTGGGACGAAAGCAGTTTAAAATGGGAATCACAGGAAACAAATAAGTGCAAAAACCCCCTCATTCTACCACAAACTATGCAGAACAGAAGGAACACTCAGATTTATTCTACAGTAAAATTCTTTTTTGTAGGTTTCTCTGTATGGTGCTAATTAGTAAAATGTACTCAGTTCCTAGAATCAGTCCTCCCACAGAAAGTACAAATGAACTGATTTATCAACAAATCTCAAAATGAAAAGTTAGTTTTTCTTGCTCTACAAAAATTACCACACACTGTTATAGCTGGTGAATGCCTTACCATCACGTTATATCCTTCCTCTGCATCAACAGGCTCACTTAGCACATTTTTGGATGACCCCATTGAGTTTTCATACCTGTGTCAAAATAAATACAATTAATTTTTTTCACTTCAACCACTTCTAAAATTACTTTCAGATTGTTGGCAGCACTTGTGTCATGGACATAAGATGAACACAGCAAGGTTTTCAGGAGATAGTTGTATTTTTAAAGTGTTTGCATTGCTGCTTATAAAAAGTAGCCAAAGGCCCAAGAAGAAAACAAAATGAGAATGACCCTATAGAAAAAATGTAAATGGATATGCAGCAAGATAATAAGCAGTACAAAGAACACTAAAATGTTACAAGAAATTATTGCATGGATTGCCCTGGAATAGTGGAGCAAGGAGAATAATCTTTCCTGTAACAGAGGATTGGGTAGGTTGGATATCAGCACAAAAAAAAAAGGCAATCATGGACAATCTGATTAGTGATGAAGCAAAACAAAATGGCCAAATTCTGTTCTCATTTTAGAAATGTAGAAGTCACACCTGAGAAAGTGAATACTTTTATCCAGTTGTGAATACAGAGCTATTGCCCCAAGTGCAGAAGTGGCCAGGACTAAGTATTTATAGGTTTATCAAGCATTTCCTGAGCACTGTCAACAATTATGAAATAAATTTAAACCCTTGGCTTCAAGGTGGATAAATTCTAGACAGCTGCTGATTAAAGTGCAAACACCCTAATCTTATTCTGAAGAATCAGGTGCCAAGTGGAAATTAAGGACACTTCTATATTATCAGAAATTAGGTAAGAGAACAAGATTAACCTTGTTAGATCAGATCCAAAGTCAGCCTTAGCCGGCCTTTATCATTAATGAATGTGCTCTAACTGGGCGGCTCACCTGTTCTGACATTGTATCTTGTACACCTCATATATGCACAAATTTAGTAAAACTAAGTTGTCAAACCGGCATCAACAAGCAGGCAGCTGTTTGTCTGCCTTGAGGAAACCTACTGAGCCCAAAAAATCCAAAGTGTTCTGCAGCTGGATGGAGGAACCTGAGCATCTGAACACAAAGACTGCCCTTCAGGCATCAGGACAGGCCACCACGAGTGTTCAACATGAGGCATCTTAGAAAGCTGTACTTTACACAACAGACTGACTTGGTTACAATCTAGGTGCAATAGCAGCTCACTGAACTGACACATACATTTGAGGGGGAAATGTGAGGGCCCAGGTGTCCCCACAGTACTAAAATGCATTTAGAATTGCAGAAGAATCTGTACTTAGAGAAGTGTGTGGGAGCAGAGAGCCCCTGCCCATGACAGCCCTGCAGGACCTCCTGCGCTGTGAGCTCTGGGAACAGGGCTGTGTTTGAGAGCAGAGCAGGAGTCCCGGCACCCACAGGGTTTGTAACCGCAACACCACACCTGGGGCAGGCCAGGACTTCACTGCGGGGTCCACAGTGCCTCACACCCCTCAAACATCTCACACCCCTCACACACACTGCACACACCTCACAGACTGCACACCCCCGTCACACAGTGCACACCCCTCACACATCCTCCTGACACGCCTCACACACACCTCACCCCCCCT
>VXBA01005189.1:383287-415594 GCA_013399895.1 Serilophus lunatus | reverse complement strand
CTCCGCAGCATCGTGCGGAGGATCGACGCGGATGCGGACGGGCTGCTGAGCGAGGGTAACGCGGGGCGGGCGGGACACGGCCCCGCGCCTGGCCCGGGAGAGCCCCCTGCCAGACAGCCCGGCCGCTCGGGACGCGAGGGGCTCACACAGGGTCTCTCGGCCCTCGGGCTTTTGGGCTCGGGAGGAGTCGGCGAGAGGGGATCACTGTGGATCCATCCCTGAGGGAGCGGTGCCGGGCAGGGAGCGGGCGCTGCTCGGGCCGAGGCGATGGGCGGCAAGGGATGCCCAGGGAGTGCCGCCCGAACGTGAGGGAGAATTTCTTTGCTGTGCAGTGACTGCACACTGGAACAGACTGCCCTCTCGGGGGGGGGCACTCAGGGGGCAGCCGTGTGCCCGGGGCTCTGGGGTGGCCCTGCCTGAGCCAGAGGACCCGCTGCGGTCCCTTCCAGCCTGACTCGCCTGCGATTCTGCGATGGAAGAAGTGGGGCCAATAGTTAGCAGCAGTACCAAGTGCCACTTTTGCACTTGGACCTGCTCCTCGCACGCCTGAAGCTACTTGGAGTCAAGTGGATTTCTGTGTAATCCTGTTTGTGCGAGTTTAAGATGCAAAGAAAGTACTGAAGCCGTAATTCTAAATATGGATCGGTGCGTAGCGACACCGGCTCGCTCTGAGGGCTCATGCACAGTACCAATGGCTTTCCCAGACAGGTTTTTGTCCGTTAAATTTACAAACTCCAGGGTAAACTCAGGCCCTTCCTTTCAGTGCATCATCGTGATGCTCTTAATTTAATTTTAAAAATCATTACAAAAATGTATTTTTGTGGGTTTTTTTCTGTGATTTTGATGAAAAATCAAAAGTCATGTGCACAGACAAAGCAAGCAGCATCCTTGTTCAAACACCAGGACAGTAATATTTCATTAAAATTCTACAAAACGTGCAGGAAGCCTGAGGTGAGAGGACAAAATATGGTTTTAAAGACAAGGTCAGCTATCTCTCTTGGATGCCTTTCCCTTTATATGCTGAATTTAGTCAACTGCACCCTCACTTCAGTGCTCCTGCATGGACTGGTGCAGAGGTGAGATAGTCTGCAGCTTTGGTGGGATGGCTGATCCCTGTGATACACAACAGGCAGATCCCAGTGTGAAGTCTGCGAGGGAAAAAAGTCTGAAGTGTAGGAGTTCTACCTGCACTCCATCCTTATTGCTGCTGATTCTCAGTCTAATGAAAAATTGCTCTCCTCTCACTTCCCAGTAGAACACTTGTAGTGGAATGTGTTTTCACACTGAGCAGCTTATGGCACTGGAGCTTTTCCAGCCCAGTTACTCCCCAGTGTACTGCAAAGTTCTTCTTGAGAGCCCTTTCCTGATTGGCCTCCATTTGGAAGCTGACAGTGAGAGAAGATGGGATATATCACAACTGCTCCAGTGTTGGAGTGTTAATTATTTGTGACGACAGGCACTGGCTGTTGTGTGTTCAGAGGCTGTGCCTCGTGCCTTGTGGAGGGAAACAAACCCTGAACTCCACGTTGCCCATCTTGGAGGGATGGTGCTGCAGTGTCTCGTGAGGCCGCGCTGGTTTGTGCTGGGTGGTGTGAACACCTCTGCATCTTCAGTCAGTTCACAGGATCTGTTGCACACTTGGGTCCTTTCCTAATGCCAATTCAGTGCTCAAAATGTATTCTTAAAAATCTCTTGCTGCTTTTGGAAGACATTTAAATAAATCTGGTAAAGTTGTATTGACGCTTCTGCCAAGAAAGGTCAGATCGGATACTTTAGTGTTTAAAAAATGCTGTAAGGTTTTTATACATCAAAGTAGTAATTTCTATAGGATTTTTTTTATTAGTCATCCTGACTCTTCACAGCAGGATTTCAGTTGAGTTGGTTTAGATCTATAATTTTTGCAATGAAGAGGAAGATGTCTTTCCCTTCTGGGCATCTGCAAATAACGGAGATATACTGAGAATATGTTCTCCCAATCTTCTTCAAATGAAGTCACTTTAAAGTATTTGTCTCAACTCAATGGTATATTAAGTTTTATTTCTGTTAGCCACATTTCTATAAAAACAAGCAGCTGAAAAGCATCTCCAAAGTATATGTGGCTTCATTTCCGCCCCAAATCAGGGGAAAAAAGCTGTTAATATTTTATTTTGGGTAATTAAGGCAATGGCAGTGAATTGAGTTTTATTTCAGTTTGTGGATTTTTCAAAAGAAACCCCAAACTAATGAGAGCAATGGTTTTTTTGGGGTACCAAATTACATTTGGAATTGTCTGTCTAAACCATATTCAGCATCATTTTTGTAAAGCTCTGAAGAAAAAAAAAAAAAAGAATGCCACAGTGTTGATTTGCTTCAGTTTTGAAAAGATATGGCCACATCATCATTTCCAAAAAAACCCCAAGTCTGTAACTGTGATCTATTCCCTCCTTCAGTTAAGTTGGGAAAAGCCATAGCAAACAGATTGGTTTGCTGTAAGTAACCTCTTGCCTACGTGTTTACATCTGAATTGCAAAGTGTATTCCAGACAGAACACATCTGCAGGAGCTTCTCTTAGTGCATATTATTCTGATTTTTTTTTATTTGATTGTATTTTTAATGTTTTTCACAGATGAGCTGAGCTCCTGGATACAGCAATCTTTTAAGCATTATGTTACACAAGAAGCAAAGCAACACTTCAGTGACTATGACAAAGATGGTGATGGATTGGTGTCTTGGAAGGAGTATAATTTGCAGATGTATGATCGTGTAATTGATTTTGATGAGAACACTGTCCTGGAGGATCAAGAAGAAGAATCATTTCGACAGGTAAAATGTTTCAGCATCGGTTTGTGTAACTGTTGGCAAAGGCAGCAGTGTTTGTTTATGGTGACAGAACAAGATGGGTGGAGAAAGCAGAGCAGCTGGGGTGTGTTTTAACACTTTGCTATCTGAGACAGGAGAGTAATAAAAGGAAAGTAATTATTAAAGAGTATTTATTAAAGCTGCTACCAACAAAATAAAGACACAGGGAAAGGGTAGTGAAGTGAGTTTTGCTGGCTGAGTGCAGCAGAAGTCTTAGAGCAGACCCTGGTCTCCAGCCATCACCTCGAAACCAGCTTGGGTGTGCAGCCTGACAGAGTCCTGCCTGCAGCAGGGGCCAGTACCACTGGTGTGGGAGGAGAAGGACATTCTTCAGCCCCTTTGTTACACTGCTCTGGCCACTTCTTCAGTTCCTGCTCAGGCACTCAGTGTGGGGTGTCAGAATTGCTGCTGTAAGAGGGCCTGTCCATTAGAGAGACACAGAGAAAGCAGTAGCAATTCAGACAGTTTTAGCAATAAAAATCCAACTCCTGTAGCTAAAATTGGATGTCTAAACATGGAAGTTACGTGTTAGTCTCATCTGTGAAAGCAGATGCATGAAAGGGGAAAGGAAAGAGGCAAGAGAGGCAGGGAAAGGTTCACCAAAAACCACCACATAGCAAAACTTTGTTTCCTTTCAAGTTACACATTTGTAAGTACATGTAAATGTTTCCCCAAAAGAGGGTGAGTGTCGAGACTGTTCTGGCCTGAGGTGTTTGTCTTGTGAGAATTGCTCTGCTGTTAGTAAAGTAGTAGTAGATAATGTAGGGTGTTGGCAGAAGTGAAACTAAAATAGTGGACAGAGGATTTTACACACTAAAGCTTTGGAGGTCACTTAACTGAATAATTTCATAGCTTTGAAATGAAACAAGACTTTCAACTGGCAGTCAAAATATTGATCCCATGTTTGAGGTATGCCATCATGGATCTATACAGAGCTATAGATTCATAAGCTGAGCTAGAACTGGTTGCTGAGTTAGAGGGTAACTTGGCTGCCTGCGGGTTTTCCTGCTTGATGACTCCTTCAGCATCGACTGTAAATGAGCAGCACTGCACAAGTATCATAGGACAGCAATCTTCAGCATTTTCCTTGTGTTTGGAAATTAGTGATCCTGCTCTGACCAAAATGGAAGAGTTGGATATGGTGTTTAGAACTGACATCAAGTAACCACGGGAGTTTCCCAGGAGGTGGCAGCCTTGCTCATCACTTCCCTCAGAACACTGGAAGACAGACTGCCTCTCAATAATTTGGGTTTATGTTGCAGTCTAGTAATGTCTGTAATCAGTCCTTCAGAATTGCCTTCCTAGTTAAACCCTCAGGTGAGATGAGCTGTTCTTTAAGAGGACATTTGAGTATTTTGTAGAACAAATAGGTCTTATTCTTCATTTATTACGTGTTATGTTCTGTATTAGCCTCATTTTGAGAGAAGTGTCAGTAGATAGGGTGTAAACCAGAAGTACAATTTCAAATGGTTATTTTTAAAGCATTTATGTTCTCTGATTTGGTGGCTATTCCCAGATCAAAGTCACACTAGTAGCACAACACACATTTTTATAGTTTACATCATGTGCAGTTTGAGCAGAGATCAGTTGTCAATGGTGTAGGTTTGGATTTTGTCTAAAAAGACTGTACAAAATGAAAAGAGAAAAAATGGGAATTTTTTTCACATTTGGAATACAGAAGTAGGAAGTGCAAAACATTCGGGAATACTGCTTATTGTGAATATTACTCCTTTTTAAAAGACATGATAAGATATATCCTTAAAATAGGTTAGAGAAGTGACTATCCTCTGAAATGTTCAGGTGTAAGGAATAGCAGTCTCGTAAAGGAACTTGGCAAATCCTTCAGCCTTTAAAATGGCTTCAGAAAAGACATTTTACACATGAGATATTTCAAGACCTTCTTTGTACTACAGACTTGACATAAATAAAATGTAGATCTAGAAGGTTAAGTGTCCTTAAAATTTAAATTTTAGAATTTACAGTGGCTGCCATTATTTATAGTCATTGCAGTCCACTTGGTTAGTTTGGGAATTGAGAGGCCACACATATGGAAACAAGAATTCTCGGTCTTTTTGTTTTTTCCCTTTTGTGTTTTTTAAGGTTTGGCTAAGAATGTGTTTTAAATGGCTCCTTAAATTGAAAAAAGCAGGTTTTATGTGAATCTTAGAGTAAAACCACTCAATTAAAAGTGTTGTTCTCATTGCTCTTTTTAGTGAAAATACAACATCAGTATAGGTAGGTAATGTGAACCAATTAATATTCTAATGAGCTGACAGCCAACTGCCATAATGTTGTTTTTCCTTTTCATTAAGGGCTCTAACTAAATCTATTTTCTAAGCTTCATTTAAAGGAGAAAAAGCGCTTTAAAAAAGCCAATAGAGATGCTGTTCCTGCTCTGAATGTGGATGAATATGTTGCTTTCGAGCACCCTGAAGAGGTGGAGTACATGATGGTAAGGTTGTGGGAGTGTCTGTACCAGCCCTTCCCTTGCTGATGCGTGTCCTCAGCCCCAGAACCACAGGAAGTGGCAGGGGAGCAGTTATGGATGTTGCTGGTACAGCCCAAATTAAAATCAGGTCATGTGTGGAGGCTCCAGTGCTGGAGGTCAGGAGCTAGAACAGGAGTGCAGTGCTTTTCTGTGAAATCTCTTTCACAGCTATCCCCAACTTTGGGGTTTGGACTGACACAGCCATCTTTCACCTCTAGGTTGGAAATATGTCAGTGAGATTTTAGCTTTCAGTTTTGGCTCTCTAGAGCCAGAGCCAGCTGCCAGGAGGAGTAATCTGCAAACAGCCTCTGTTTGTGTGCACACAACACAGAGTTAGGGACAAACAAGGGAAGGCGAAGTATAGGAATGGGCACACTGCCTTCACTTGGAAACACAGGACAAAAGATCAGCCAGTTCTAACAATGCAATTAAGTTGCAAAAACTAGTAAATCCATCACATAAAAAAAGAAAAAAAAGTGAAATGGGATGATAGAACTTTTTATGTATTCATGTTTCTCAGGGGCTTTTACAGTTTTGAGTTATGTTGAAGGATCCCACCTCTGTGGACACCTTTCAGATTGGTTTTCATAAGATCTGACATTCTAAACCCTTAAAAACAGATCTGTTTTATTGCACAGGAAGCAATTACTGCACTAGTCTGCACAAAACAGAAGAGGAGATTTGCAGTGAGGGAGTCTTTTCTTTAAAGAATTCCTTATTGCTCTAAAATGATGAGTGCTGTTTCTCTTGATTATGAGTTGCTAATTTTGCTCTTTCTATATGAAAGGACTTTGTGATTCAGGAGGCTTTAGAAGAGCATGATAAAGATGGTGATGGATTTGTTAGCCTGGAAGAGTTCCTTGGTGATTACAGAAGAGACCCAAGTAAGCTAAAAAGGGATGGGGCATGAAAGAGGAAACTTAACAAAAGCTTTTGGAATGGAGTGAATTGGGCAAAACTTTACTTTCAGCTTTTCGTAACTTCCACCTACAGATTCTGAGTAACATTTTCCTGCCGTAGAATAATTCTGTTTCCTGGAACTGGACACAGGAGCTCGTTATTTCACGCGTGTCTTTGGCACTAGGTTGTGTGTAGCCCATTCCACTGAGGTACATTGCTGATCACAAGGGGTGCAGTTTTGCCAACTGAGCACATTGACAATCCCAGCCAGCAGCAGTGTGAGGTTCAACTTCCCTAGACTTGATCAGCTTAAGCAGGAAGCTCTCAGCCTTGCTTTGGAAGGCTTGAGCCATGTGTGTTTCAAGAGAGGTGGAGGGAAGTGTGAGAAGCCTTTTCACTGCACCAGGTATCAGAAGCCTGAGATCTGCCTTCACTTTTTGGTTTGTTTGGGGCTTTTTTCTACTCTTGGCCTTCCTTAAACTTGATCTGTTCCTTCTTTAACAAGAAAAAGGGCACTTAGCTGGTGTTTCTGAATATTTGTCAATGTTTTACACACTGTATTTGATTTGCTACAAGTTAGGACAAATAACTCCTCCAGTTCCAAAAAGCCCAGTAGCTTCAGTTAAGTGGAAAGCCTCTTTGGCCTTAAGGAGTGCTAATCCTGAATGGCATCCTAGCTGGGAAAAATTGTTCAAGCTACATGAGGGTATGGAGAAACAGGGGAATAGTCTGTTTTTCTTCACTCCAATCAGGCACCTGCAATTTTACCTCTATAGTCATCTTTGTTTGCCAGAGCCAGTAAAAACAATAGATCTCTGATGCAACTACAGTGGTTTTTATCTTCTTCCTGCTCTGTCTTGAAAGAAAGCTTTTCTAAGCCAGTCTATAGAAATGTGTTGTAAAGGAGTGAAATTGTTGCAGTAATAGAGAAGATAACTGCTTTTGTCATTACAACTTGTTAGGAAGAATTCAGAATTGGCTGTAATTGTACAAACTACTTCAGCTTTTCTCCAAATGGCCATCTCTCCTGCAGGTTGTGTTTCTGCAGCACACTTTAAAATGACTAATAGACTACATGGTGGCTGATTTCATAATTGCCTCATGGTTTTGGGCAACAGTGTATGATGAATTGTGACATTAAGGGATAATCTACTAGAAAAACTGTTAGGAAGGAAGGAGAGAGACTTCACTCCTTTTGTTCTCTTACAAGTGAATATTTTTAAACTTACTTGCTTGTGATTCCTGCTACTTTTGACTTTGATAAGGCTTAGAAAGTCTTAATATCTGTTCATGCTTGTCTGCTATGTCAGTTTGATGAATTGCTTCTAAATTTCTTGAAGAGTTAGAGACAAGTTTAGGATTGTTGTCTGGGCTGTGCAGTACCAGTGCATAGGGGAATCATAAAACAAGTGTGCAAATAAATACATACCAACAGTAAATGAAATTGCTTTCCCTACTTTCCTCTGCCCATTAAGGTTTGTCTTTTTCTAGTGACATCACTTTTATGTTATGTTTTATGAGGCTAAGTGAATTTGCTTAGGAGAAAAGGTGAAAACATCTGCTTTAAGGTGAAGAGTGGCTTTAAACTTGACAACTGTGTCTTGCCAGCTGCAAGGGAAGATCCAGAATGGATACTTGTGGAGAAGGATCGTTTTGTGAATGACTATGACAAGGATCATGATGGAAAACTCAACCCTCAAGAGCTGTTGTCTTGGATAGTACCCAATAATCAGGGTATTGCTCAAGAGGAGGTACGTGCTTTGCCTGTTCCTTAGGTTTTAATTGCTGCAGGAGAATTTCGAAGGTATCACAAGAAAATGGTAGAAGCTTTCAGATTTATCATGTCTTACTGAAAAAGAATGGTAGTAGATCTGTGCATATATCTTTAACCTCTTTTCAGTTTGAAAAGGAATGCAGATTCTTTACCTGCATTAGGCAAATGTGTTTCTGTTAATTGTGTGAATGTTTGTAAATTAACAAAGTGCTTCTCTAGATGTTTAAATAGCTTATCTGCTTTGACTCAAGGGTACAGCATTTTAATAAGGAATGTTTTAGTTATTGTAGGTAAATCTAATGACATTTACCTACAATAAAAGCACTACCAAAAGAAGCTGCATAATTTTGAAAAAAAAAAAAAGAAATTGATGTGATTCTTCTAACTGGATGAATAACCATAATTTGTAGAACTAAAAACTTGTCTTAAGGACAAGAAAATGTAAGTACTCAGTGATTCAAGAGAGTGTAAAGCAAACTTTGATGAAGATAATTAAAATGGTTTATTCAGTGGTAGTATACCATAATAGCTTTTAAGTGGATTCTAATTTTAGCTGCCTTTATTTTTTTGTAGTCCCTGGCTGCAGTAGATAGGATTTCTGCCTTTCCACTAGTAACTTTTTATCTAAGTTTTCCATGTCTTTCCTTTACTTTAGAGGATTTTGGTGTTCAGAATGGCAGGAACAAAAATTGTTCCCATGGCTCCATGCTCCCTGGGAAAGAGAGGAGCTGCTCTGTCTCATTCCCAGCTCCCACCTCTGCCTTTCTCAGCTCTGGCTGACAGAAAAAGCCCCATGGCAGCAGCTCATGTGTCTGACCTTGCTGGAAGCAAAGCTGTTCAGTTGCTTGAGGGGTATTTTTGTACATGGGAATCTGTGAGCCTTTGCACAGCCTTTTTTTAACATCTGACTCTTGGGCTGGTTCTTAATTCACACAAATAGCCCCATTCTGGCACGAATTCTGTGTGGTGCTGAGTCTATTCATACCTGTTTTGGTTTGGGGTTTTTCAGCTGTTCTTAACTATTCTTTCAAGGCCGTGCTCAGTTCTGCAGGAAATAATTTGTTTTGTTTGTTTCTCTAATGGGCTGGTTTTTTTCTTCCATTAATTTAGAGGCTTAGCAAAATCATGTGTCCTAAAGTGAAGGTAGCATTGACTTCAGTCAGAAACAGCTGTTTGAACGCTGGATATCACAGTTTCATTTTGGCGTTTTGAAATTACTTGAGAAGCCTGGTAGCTAAATCACATAAAAATAGAAGAATTACTATAGATTTAATTTTCAGGAACTGACATGTGTTTAGCAAGACATTTGTCATATTAATCTTTCAGCTTTTGCCATACAGAGTGCACTTAAAATCTGCTTGGCTGACGTTAGTCCCCGTTATTTTTGGCTCAGTTACATTGAGCCAAACCAATCAGAAAAAGTGGGAACAGAAGGATTCTCTAAATCTCTGTGTTTGTAGATGCTCAGCAAATGGAAACAAAGCCCCTGTAATACCAGGGCTCCTGTTTCTCAGAAGTGAGAGGTGCAGCCTGTTAGCTTTGAGCATTGTAACATTGATGAATGAGCTACAACGAAAATATTCTGCACTTGGTTTTTTGTTTCACTGCTGAACCTCCTTCCTTTTATAATATATAAATAAGCAAAAATCAGAATTGTTTTAACTTGGTTCATGTGGTGCTCTGTTTCTTTTACAGGCTCTTCACCTCATTGAAGAGATGGATTTAAATGATGATAAAAAACTTTCTGAAGCAGAAATTCTTAAGAACCAGGATTTGTTCCTTAACAGTGAAGCAACAGATTATGGTAGGCAGCTTCATGATGAACGTTTCTACCATGAAGAACTTTAGGTTATTTATTTTATAATCTGTTTTTCTTCCCTTTCTTTCATTTGGAGCTTTTGTTAAAAGCATCCATCGGCTGTGTTGCAAGTTTTGTGCTGTAATTGCAGTACACTAATGTTGGTGTAAATAATTTCCATTCAAAATGTAATTGCCCCCCTGCAGACTTCCTGAGCCTCTTCTAGCCTTCAAAATTAATCTGAAATACTTCCAAAACTCTGTAATGTTGGGAAATAAATTACTTTGGGGTAGTACTGTATTGTGAAGAGTTATTCTACTGTACTTGAAGAAAATGGAGAATCTAAATGGTTCTGAAGGAATGCAAAATGTAGTTACTGAGACTACTATTTTTTCTAGTCAGTTTAATTAGGGGGGGAGTGGGGAAGGTGGGAAGTTTAGAGTCAGTATTAACTGTGGTTGATTTAATACATTTGGAGAAACACTTAGATTAATGCCTCAATTGTTTAAGAGGTTGCTACTTAGTTTTAAATGGTTTCTATACTGTGTTTTACTGTATCATAAAACTTGCTATTTTTACATCTATGGACAATAATTGTTTTTAATGTAAAGTTCTACAGCCTTAGCAATACAATGGTACTTTACCATGTCAAGATCCTCTTCATTTGTTGGATTAAAACTTAAAATAGTCAATCTTTCTGTGTTTTGTACATTTATTTCTTACTGTGGGTCACCCATAGCAACTCCTTGAGAAGCGAGCAACGTACAATGGCAACATTCTTGGCTTTATCAAGCAGAGACACATCATCTCATCCAGATGCCAGAGAAGATTCAAAGAAAGCAATGTGTGCATTTAGCATTTTCTGGACAAGTTTGCAAAAGTAGTTGTGTTTATTTGTGGCACATGGAATGCTTAGGCATCAAAGCAGTACATAGTATTTGCAGTGCTAACATCTAAAAGTTATCATCAGCTGACAGCTCCACAAGTGAGTACTGTCCCATTCTGTGGTTTGAAATAGTCTGAAAGGTTAATGGCCTGACAGATTCAGTTTAGGTAAGTCCATATATTCACCTTTATCTCTGAGAAAGTCACATAAGTGAGCTGCCTGTGCCAAACACACACAAAGCCTCTCAGAACAGCTCGTGCAGTGTAGGAGGGGTTTTTAATTCTTGGAACTAACTCCTGTAATGCTCTCTCAATGTTCTTCTTGATAAATGTTTTCCTTCCTCCCAACTCTTTTTATTGAGTAATAGCAACTAGTTCTGCCTTGGTTTGTGCCCAATATACCATCTCTTAATTATGTTCAGAACAAACAGGGCACAAGTGTTGAACTATCACCATTAGAAGGTTAGAAATTTTGATTCAGAGAAAAACTGCATTCACTTTTACGATATCTTTTAGAGATCTTAGCAATAGAAATTCAAAACACTTTTTCTGTTTTAGGGGTTGGGAGTTTTTCTACCCATATTTGTTTATTTGAGTTCTTGGGAATGTGAGTACACTGAGTTTATTTGAGTTCTTGGGATGGTGGTTGTAGAAGTGTCAGTATTTCAGAGCTTAGATTTCCAAAGGTTTCCAGAACAGAGCAGCTCATACGTTTAATATATACAAACATACCTCCTACCAAAAGCAGAACAGGAGGCACAAATAATCCTGTTTAAAGTGATCCTGTCTAAACCATTTGGCAGCATGTGTTTATTTCTGAATGTATTGTGAGTTATTTCAAGTATGCAGCATTTCCAGCTACACATTATCCTTTCTTCCTTTATTTTAAAAAAAACAGAACTTGCTAGATGGACAAGAAAAACCTCTCAGAAGGTGAGCACCTTAAGGTAGCAACTGTTCTTGTTACAACATGTATATTGTGTGTATATATAAATACACCACCTCTGTGCAGAGGGTGAAGTGTGTCGGGCCCTTCTCACAAGAAGGAAAGTCATGTTGAAGGGCAAATTCACGAGAATTTGGTCCTTCAAGCAAAATCCTTTGTGCTGCATAAATGCTGCTGACATGGCTGTGTACCAATGTCTCTGAACAGAGGTGTAAGGAAGTACTTGCTCATTAAGTTGTTTTACCAGACCCACTGATCTGTCAAAGCAGAAAGGAAGATGAAAAGCCAATCCATAAGGAATTCACAGGAAGTAAAGAGAAAGCAGAATTGTTTTGAGAAAGCTGGTAATAACCCCTGCTTTCAGTAGTGACAAGAGTAGAAAGCCAAGGGTGGGCAATGCTGAACAGCAGGTGTAGTAGTCACTTGTGAGCTGTAGGGTGACTTAGCTGATATGAATTTCTGGCATTTCAGGTGTATGAAAAACACAAATACTGCAAAATGCTTTTACCAGTTCCCTGTTCCTCTTTCTGGCTATCCAGGTGGGAGTGTGACAAAACACCAGGGAAGAATCTATTTTTGCAAAGCATATCCTGAGCTTCTGCCCAACATTCTTGTGAACATGAAGCTGCCTTTGTTTCCATAATGGCAGCATTCAAAGAGTCCTTTCTGAGACTGGAAACATCTTCAGCACCTCAAGCACTGCCTGCTTGACTAATGAATATGCAGGACTTGCAAATGAGCAGTGATTTTCCTTTGCATTAATAGCATGGAGAAAGCCAGAATATTGGTAAAACACACAAAAGATGTCAGAGAAATGAAAGAAGTCTTTTAGCAGGTACCCGAAGTTATGACAAGAAGGGGAGATAGAAGCCTAAATCTTTTAATTTTCTGCTTCACAAAATACTTAAATTTTCTCCCAAGCACTACCAGATTCTGTTTGTGTTATTCAGGCCTCCAGTGACATTGCACTTTTCCGCAGTTCCTCTTTTTTTCTTTGAAAAATTTTCAGGGGTGAGGATGGTCACTAACCATGTTTAAACATATGGAGCAAAAAAGGCTCCCACGTTTCTGTGACACAAACAATATTTTTATGATATTCAAAGTATCACAAGTTCATTTTGGAGGAAACCCATTCGTGTTCTTCATAATTAAGGGCAAAGGCTGTGATATCTTCCTCTTGGGTAAAACACCACAACAGGGTGCACCTGTCAGTGGTGGCCTGAGCTAGAAACCACTATGAAATGCTAGATACAGGGTAAGAATGTGGTCTGTGCACTTAATCTTTATCTTAATTACCGGTTTTACTGAAACAAAACGGCAGCAGGACTGTCTTGCTCTGCAACACAGTGCTTTTGGAAGGCTGTTCCAATAGTTCCCTCTAAAAGGAGCACATGAGTGTGTTCCAGAGCCAGTGTTGCAGGGGCTGGGATGCTGAACCAGGTTCCAGCCCAGCCGTGGATGGTCCAGAGCAGTTGGAACAAACCAAGCCCGATGCTCGGGGGCTGCTGTTTCTGTTTCCATGGAAACAGAGATTGGCTCCTCACAGAAGGCAAGGTGATGTAAAAATTTTTAGATTGGCATGAGTGTAGATAATTTGCAAGCCCCTAACATTTGTATGGAGATTGAACTGGCAGGTCTATTTTAGCTGTGGTTTTCCCCTGGAAGTGGTTTCAGAGCTGCTGATGTCTCCAGGCTGTGGGACTCAGAGAGACACCAGAGGCTGGACTTTTTAAATTTGGACATGCCTGCATTCCAGCAATCTTGAAGCCATATCTCTGAGTTGTAATGGTTATAGAGGCTGTGAGGCAGTGCACGAGTGCCTTCTGGTCCCCATTTCATTTCCCAAGTGATTCCAAGGGACCACAATATACCTGAGGAGTTTTGAAAATTACAACCAGCCTAACACCTGGATTATCTGAGTGTTCAGCATCTCTTTATATGCTGCCTTAATACTTCTCATAGTCTCCCTCATCCTCTTTCTATGTAGAATAAAAGGCTTACTGTATACTCCATCAGAGTCCCCAAAACCAGAAGCATTCACTGTGAAGAATGTCTTGCTTGGAGTCCTGGATTAGCACAAACATGTTTGTGGATGCTATTTTTGTATTTTATCTACTGTCAAGTTCAAACCTGCCACCCAAATCCCTGGTAAAAAGCTTTGATAAAAGCAGTATATAGTTAAAAATTAAAAGAAACTTTCATCTTAATGAATGACAAAATTTGAGGGGTTTTAATACAAACTTTAAAAAAAAATCAGATTTTTCATCACTTTTCACTACAGAGCAGATTCTAATGGTACATTCTGCTGCCAAACAATTTAGTTACTGGGGAAAAAACCCAAACACCCTGGAAATGTATTGTTGGCCTTATCAAACAGATTTTTAACCTCAGAGTAGTGATGGGCAGGTGCTGCAGCAGCTGGTAGGGAAGACTTGCGCTTAAGACTCATTATTGACTCTGAGTTTCTAAGTGGAGCCCTATGCAAAGGGGAGATGAAAAGCCCTGTTAAAAGAGTGAGAAAGAGATGAAAGGCCCTGCAGGTTTCCTGACAACGGTCTCAACCCTTTGCCCACTGAAAATGCTTCTTTTGGCGCAAAAGTATCAATATCTTCAGTTTGTAGGGGGAAGTTTCAGTTAATTCGACGTGCTTTCAGTAGATGGCATTGCAGCAGTTGGTAGCATAACAACATGCATTGATTTTACCCCCCTTCCTTCAGCCCCATGGAGCTCCCTCCCAGACCCAGCCTTTCCAGCCTTTGTAAAATTCAGGTCACTCACATCAAATTATTAACCCAGTTACAATTATAGAGCATTTCAGAACTGGGGGCCACGTTGTCTTGCTCCTAGAATAGGGTAAGAGATAATTTTCTCCCTCTTCTAGACCCCTTCAAAGTGTGACTACCCCTGCAAAGCACAGCACCTTCTGGACATAACCCAGCAGCACTGGGACATGTGAGCAGTGACCCAAATCAAGGGTGTGCCCAACAGCTCTGCTCCATCAGAACCAGGGCTACGACTCACACTGGCTAAGTTTTGACAGCTCATCAAAGTATTTGAACTAGAGACCTGGTCTGGGCCCTTCTGCAGCCACGGTGAGCAGCTCACAGCACAAAGCAAACTGCCCCTGCTGATGGTATTGGGGAACACCCCTGGGAAGGTGACAGTGCTGCACCAGTGTGGGTAGGTGGGATGGATATTCACAACGTGAGTTCAGTCACATAACTGGATGTGTGTTTGGAGGCCAAACTAAAGGTAACAAGAAAGTAGCACATCATTTGGGAGGGCCAAAGCACACTGGATGCATTTGGATGAACCCCAAAGCAGCAAAGATGTTAGTTTCAAAACACAGCTGTAAGTTGGAAATAGTAACAGGAAACATTTAGTTTTAGAAAGTCTGAGAAAAAACACTCCTAAAAATCCTTTTTTAAAAATTTTTTTTACATACAGATCAAGTATTATGACTAGTGCCCATGCTCTCTCAAAATACTTTTTTTCAGGGAATTTTCCCTTTTGGAAGAAAGCTTTACTCCTTCCTCCTCAGCACTGTCTGCAAGTGAATCCTCACATTTCTCCTCCCCCTCTCATGTGATGATGCTTTTCTCCTGCTACACCTCTTGCCCTGGAGACTCTAGTTTGCCCTCCTCTGCTTGCACTTCATTTTCCCTTTCAGAGTGTCTGCACTTTCTGTGTCTTCTTCAGACCACCAGGAAGGAAACTTGCCAGTTCTCCAGAGCACCAACTGCTGCAGAGCTCCCTGAGCAGATCCCTGGGCCCCTCTGGAGCTTGGGGAACTTGCAAGACTTCACTACTAAATGATGTGCCCAGGTGGCTGGTGCTGCAGGGGCAGCAAGGAAACAGCAACACCCAGGAGCAACATCAATCAGTCGTAGCTAAGTAAGTCCTGATGCGTTCTTGGTGTGGAAGGACATGCTTTTGCATAGGCAGCCACCTTTTTTTTTTTCTTTTATTTTCCTCCCCTAGTTTGTTTTGTTTTTCTTTTTTTGCTTGTTCCTACCCTCCTAAAATGCCAGTGAGCATTTAAAAACATATATTTAAGAAAACATCCTAAGGAGGTGAACAGAGGCAACCTCACCTGTAGTACAGGTATTTTGGACAGAGTTTCATGGAAGCATTAGAGGTGTTACCCTATGATCAGGTATTGGCCATTGTGTTATCACAGCTGGATGAGCTGATTTGGGGAGTTGCCTGAAATACCTGGTATCAGAGGCTGCTGGGTGTGGTGCTGGGCACTGCCCCTTCACAGGTCTGTGAGGTTTTGCCTCAGGTCCTGGTGCTAACCAACTCTCAGCTTTACTTTTTTCCAAGACTTTGGATTTTGCTTCTAAATTTCATGTATCTTGCATATTCATAAAAGATTTACATGAGGGCATGCAAATCAGGAGTGTTCTCTGTATCGACATCCAGGTATCTAAATGTGTGCAGACACCTGCACACTTCTCAGGGTTCTTAATTTAACTGAAGTCTTGAAAAGCCTTTTCAGTTGCAAAATGCAACTTTGAGCTACACTTCCATGTGCAAATGTATGGGCCTCTGCCAGCCCCAGAAGGTGCTGCAGAAAAGGGGCATATACGTTTCTTTTGCTTCTCTTTCTTTGCAAGACCAACGTTAGATGATAGTTTGACTCTAATTTCCTCCAGATCTTATCTCCTTGTATTGTACTGGTTTCCTTTGCATTTTAATTGCTCTCTTTCCTCTCATGGATGATCAAATCGTATCATTGAATTTACTGCTTCTTTTTGCCCTCTGTTTTTTTTCCTGTCCACTCACATGCATCCATAGCAAGGAGCAGCCTGACACCATTTGACATATCCTTGCTTCCTCATTTCAATATTAACTGTTTACCAGAAGAGAAACAGGTTTGGGGTTGGGGTGCTGAGCGCATGCATCAATCTGTGGATGAGCAACAGCTTTTTTGCCCTCTGTCCCTTCCCAGCCACAGGTCATTACTGAGCTGAGCTGCCTGGAACTGCCCCGTGCTCTTGGCACCAGCCTGACCTCAGGAGAGACAGGTCTGTGGTTGTGCTGCACTCTCTGCTTGAGCTGGGGTGCAGTGAGGAGTCAGAGCTGTCCTGAGAACCTGCTGCTGCTTTCAGCCCAGAACGGACTTCTGAAGGATTCCTACCCCTCCACAGAGCAATAATAATGACCCAGCTGCAGTTTAAAGATGCTTTTTGGGTAAGTAAGCATTTCCTACATATTTCCTGTATTCAATGTGTCTGTATTTAAAAATCTTTTTTTGGTTCTCTATATAGTTTAAAACTAATTTAATGCTGTTCTGTGTTCTAAGTTTAGTTTAGTAAAAACCCAGATTTGTCTCCAAGCAAAAACATACTGTTGGGTAGTTTAAGTATTTGACTCTGGGCAGAAGGGATGCACTGTAAAGAATATATCCAGAGCCCATAAAACAACTGACATTCCCAGTTCCTGTGCTAGGTCCAGAAACCACTTTTGAAAGACACATGGATTTGTCTGTCTCACAGTCTAAGAACCTGCTCGCAGTGAGTGTCCTCAGCTTTAGCACTGACTCCCCTGAGCAAAGGAGCTCTTGCTAATTGCAAGCTGATTTCTGTCCTGTTTGGTGTAGAGCAAAGCCAGCAGCTGTGAGCAAAATGCTCCTGCTCAGCTGCCCAAAGTCCATCCTGCTGTGAGGAGCAGGAGGGCAGCAGCAAGATGCAGTGCCCAGGAGCCCGGGAACAGCACAGGTAGAAAGAACCAGCAGTGACACTCCACAGCTAAGCCCAGACACTCACAGATGACCTAAAACCAGCAAATACTAAACCAAGGAGATATGCTGTGTGCTTGTTATTTGCCTTCTGGTTGAAAACCCTTTTGGTCTCTTGTTTTCAAGCTCTTTTCCTGCAGTTACAAGGTAAAAAGACCTGAGTCATTTCTTCATCAAGGGGAATCCGAGGTTCTCTTGCAATTGAAAAATGAAAGCTCAAAACCAAAATTTTAACGTTGCAAAGTTGGGTTAGCCTATTGTCTGGGCAATCATTTATCCAGCATCTAGGCTTTACTTAAAGACATGAAAGCATATGAATTCTTCCTGCCATTTCAAGTCTGTTCTTTCTGCTTGTGCTCTCTTTATCTCCACCCACCCTTCAGGGTAAAGCCTCTCTTGGTAGAAAACGGAAGGGCAGAGGCAAAAACACATTTCAGTGAAGAGCCATCCTCTGGGTGCTTCCAGGAAGCCCTCCCCACTCCCACTCCAGTACCAGATTTGAACAGTTAAAAAAAATGCAACGAGGAAATAATAGATGTTATTTTAATGCTAAATGTGCCTGACCGCACCTACATGAGCTTGTCCTCTTCTGTATACTACTAACTGCATAGTGCAGTGCATGGGGTGGGACACAGCTGTGAGCCAGTGCCACCCTGGGAGCTTCAGCTCTTGCAATGATGAACTTGGAAAACATACCATATGACTTTTAGAACTGGTATATTTGGTGCATTCACTTTTCAAGGTCTTGGGAGAATAAATTAAGCTACTGGAGTAGTGTGAGGGTGATTAATGCCAGCTGACAATCTGGCCAGGCTGGTTCTTTATGGCTCTTCTTCCCTAAACTTCTCTCCTGTGCTTAGTCACATTACTGTGACTCAAATCCTTGTTTAGCTTTGAAGTTAACACCTTCCTTAAAGGAAAGCATCTTTGGGTTGAATATTTTTTGGCTGGAAATGCCTTTATCACCTAGCATGATTAAAGAGCAGAATATATCCAGTTGCAGGATGGCAGCTTTAGCTGTGCAATAATAAGTCTTTTAAAATGAAAACTTACAGGATATTGCACAACGCAGCACAAGCATGCAGCTTGCCCCCCAAATCACAAGATCAGCAATTATTTTTGCATTCATAGGGCTCTGTTACATCCATTAGTGAGAGGAAAATGTAACTGTGTGGTTTGCTTCAGTGAGCTATTATCTCTGGTATTTGATCTGTACCATAAATGGAAATCCTCTTTATGAGGGAAAACCAAAAAGTGTTTGCACCATGGCAGGTGACTCAATACAGATCCCTGGTCTGTAATTGCTGCCCAAGGACACTGCTGCATCCTCTCTCTGTGCTTCACCCTGACCAGGTACCCCTGAGCAACCACTCTCTGCTCCTACAATCAGCAAACTTTCAGATAAGCAGGAGTTTCCTCAGTACCTACTTCATTGTAAAATGTCTAAGGAAACCCTAAGAGCTGGAGGTTTCTCCAACAAGCACAGAAAGGGCACCATTCATTCCTCCCCAAAGTTCTTCAGACTTAGTAAGAACAGGGTCCCTTTCAGGGAAATGCAAATTGTTTCTCATAACAGCTTTTATCCTCTATTTTCTCCTGTTAAATGTAGTAGTGATAGTACCATATTAAAACTTTCAAATGTGTGTCTTTAATTTTATTTTCTTTGTAGCGTGACCTGGGCTAAAACTAGTATAATTCTTAAATACAATTTTTATTTCTTTATCCTCCACACACTCTGTAATGGCTTAAGACAAACTTGCTCAAAGGCTCCACTAAAATGTTCTTCTTAACAGAAATTCTCCATCCTCTGATAATATTTTTTGGAAAACATTAGTGAGATGAAAATACAAATGGGGTTTGATAACCAATGCAGAGCAGTTGCTAACAGATTAACATTCTGCTGGGCTGCTGTACAAGTGTAACACGTTACCTGTCTTCTCCAGCATCCCATGGGACAGGTAGGGAAATTCCCATGTTAATGGGTGTATGTCTGCAATACTGGCCAAGTTCCACTTTAACAGAGTTGTGTTAACAGGCAGAGTTCTGAGCAACAGTCTTTTTGTTTGTTTGTTTGTGACAAAAATCACTATCCAAGAAAATCTTTCCTCTTCAGTCACAAATACTGAGTATCTTTCCTAGTCTCACTCTATGTTCTTGCAGTAATTATTTGCTTTTCCTCTGCAATTCCTGTCATTGCCTTTTCCTTCTATTTTGTTTCCCCCCATCATGCTGCCCAAGATTGCAGTGAAATGCAGCTATTTTTGGCCCAGAAGTAGGAAAGCACTGGCACAATTTCCAGGCTTTGCTGTACCCACCTGGGAAGAGGGAAGGAGGAAAACTTTCAGAAGAGACATGTGGTTTTGGGGAAGGCTCCAAAGTACCCAGAGCTGAGTGGGAGCGAATCTATTCCCTTGGAGTGCTTTGAGTCAAACTCAAGCAGCCAAGTCAATTCTGAAAATGTGTCACAGGCTCCTAAGGTACTTAGGATTTAAAAGTAAATGCTTGAAGTATGAAATACTTTTTCCTCTTCAGCTGTGGGATGAGCTTTGGGCTTGTGGATTCTCACAGCTCGGATTTAAAAGTGAGTGAGATATGGGCCAGCAAAGACAAACTTGAACATGAGAGCTGGCACGATTTATCCCCTTGCCCTGCTGGGGACTGTTTTTTATCACATCCCTGCTGTGCAGCACTCATGGTTATGGTCAGACACTGCAGCAGTGGGAGCCATGGAAGTGCTTCAGGAAAAGAGCCTGGTGCAAAGATGCTTTGACTTCAGGCTATATTCTGCCTCAGGTTCAGTGCAAAATTGACTTTGTACATGAGCCTTTCAACTCTTAACTGTAGGTTTTCCACACCATGGTCTATTGTGAAGGCAAAAAAAAGATGTAATTACCTTCACAAATAATTTGACTTCTAGGGAGACTCTTAGTTGTGGAACCAGAGTGCTGAGATGATGATAAAAGTCACAGTAAAAGTATTTTCTAGACTTACTAGGCGGTATACTGAAGAAATACAATTTCAACTGTTTTACTCAGAATAGGAAGGTTTTTTTATACTGGGAGTTACCCTGCTTTCCTGTGGAGGTTGAGCTTTGCAGGGCCCATTGTTTTGCAGCAGGTCTGGGAGGAGGAAGTGAGACTGGGCAGGTTCGTGGGGCTGAGCTCAGGCAGGCAGGGACAGGGCTGGCAAACCTTCCACCTTGGCATCCCAGCTTTGCAAGTGGTTCCCACTGAGTTTCATTTGAATTGGAATGCAGCAGTTGCATCTGTACTGACACAAGGCAAATGAACATAAATAATCTCCCCACACACCAGCACAGGGATGGGCCAGGCTCTGCTGCCAGCACACCCTGCATCACTCTGAGCTCCAGAAATGGAAAGGCAAATATATGGCCATGGCCCTGCTCACATCCAGGCCAAGTCATCACTGAGGGATGTGTGTGGAAACAGGGAATAAAGGGGGAACTGGCTCGGAAATGTTGAACTGGTTGCCCAGCTGATGTCTGTGTTTGTTGTGAGGTCACTTCATTTCCTCAGGAGAGGCTGCTCTACTCTTTTTTAACATGTAATTTCTTCCTTCGTTCCCCCAGCTGCTCTGGGAAGGACGTTTGGCTCACTGGGGTAATGAGAAGCACTGGTGAGGGGGTCAACAACAGCAGTCATTGAAACCAGAGGAAATCACAAGTAGAAAACCTGATTAGTCATGGCTATGGAAACACTGGTGCTTCACAAGTCACTTCTGAGCAGAGTACAACAGCTGAAATGAAGATCGAATGAACTAACACTAGATGAATGGGTTTAGAAAAAGTTCATTTTAGGTCAGTGACTGAAATAATTAGATAGTTAAATACATTTTATTAAAATTTTCTCATGACTATGCTGCAGCTGAGGAGTTTTGACTATTGAAATTTGTTGATTAATGAAGAAAGTCACTGTGAGAAATGTGTTGATATTTTTACACAGTTATATCTGGTTGGTTTGGACCCACCTTGCTGTGTAAAAGTTATTTGATTTTGGTTGGGCTCAGAGAAATGGAAGATTCTTATTTATGCCAACTTTAAGTGTGCCACGAATGTGTATTTTAAATATGGAATAAGTGAGTCATCGACTCTGTCTTCATCCACGTCCACAGACACGTCAAAGGAACACACCTAAACGAGGGTTTGTCACACACAGCTTGAAATGGAGCCCGTGGGTCTGGAACAGCACCTCACACAGAGATCAAAGGCAGTGTCCCTGGCTTGCTAGAGCAGCCTGTTGAGGTGCATTTTCTGGAGGCAGAGTCGCAGAACAGCAGAGGTTGGAAGGAGCCTCTGCACATCTGCAGCCTGTGCAGGGCCGGTCACAGCACCAAGCTTTGAGTGTCTCCATGGGTGGAGACTCCACAACCTCTTCTGGGCAAACTGTTGTAGTGTCTCACCAGCCTTAAGGCAGAAAACCTTCTTATGCTTAAACAGGACTTCCTGGATTTCAGTGGTGCCCACTGCCTCTGTGTGCCCTGTCACTGAGTCTGCCTGAGAAGTCCTGGCTCCATCTCCCCTCTTCCCTCCCACAGGTTTTTATACACACTGAGCCACCTCTTGTGCTGGCTGAGCAGCCCTCAGCCTCTCTTCCCATGACAGATTCTCCAGGGTGAATCTGAGAGTCTCCCTGTGAATCTCATTGCAACATGTTTTTTCCTGGCAGGACTGGGTGATTCATGGCTTGTCCCTTTCCCCCCACAAGACTCACATTCCTGCTTCTCTTTCTTCAGAGTTTACAGTCACTTGCTGTTGACACTGACCTTGTGCTGCTTCATAGGCAGAGGGGAAGACCTGGAATTTCAGTCCAGTTACACCCCAGTATGCTTACATGGAAGGCAGGTTAGTCTGCTTAGTTATATTTCAGCTGCTTTTAGCCCCAAAAGACCTTTTTCTGATTTCATTTTCATGCCATACTGCAGCAAAGTAGATTCTGTCTAGCAGATGGCACAGAAAACACTAGTTACATCTCCAGTTTAATCTAGGTTTTGTAATAAAACTTTTCTCAGCAGCCACTTCAATAATGTACAAAATTCACTGTGTTGTTCAGTAAGAGTTTGGGCATTTGAGGCTGGGATGAGGTGAGGGCTCTCCACAGGGATCATTCAGTGTTAGTCTGGGTGCCAAGATGAAGAAACAAAACCATGTTAAGAATATGTATCTAGATCTCAACAGCTTTTCAGTTCCACAAAAAAATTTCTCCCTTACTATAAATGGAGTTTAGTACTTCTTCAAAGTGGTGGAAAATTGTCACTGAACAAGACTGAGGAATTGCAAAGTTCCATAACTCTTGGTGCAACTTTGTCTTTGCATAAAAGACAACAGTCTTGAGAATAAACTGAAAATGTACCAGCTTGGGCTACTTTAGAAATACCAGCTCCTGTTATTCCATTCAGAGCAAATAAATAAACAAACAAGCTTTCTTTTCTTTAGTGAGAACTTTTCAAATCAAGAAGCTATTTGGTGCTGCTCTCAATTTGTCCAGGTCTAATTTATTCCTAAAATGAAAGAGAAATAAAAATTAAAGGGCAGGGACAAAGAGAAAAGGAAAATAGGTGGTCAGCAGCCTTGAGGTTTGAGTCTTCTCACTTCATGATATTTGCAGTAGGCGCTGTAATTACTGAAGGGTGATGAACAAGTCAGGACTGACAAACAGCCCTGGGGCTGCTGCTCAGCAGGATAGAAATCCCCAGGAGTACCAGAAGGAAAGGAGGCATTGGCCTTTGAAAGACCCCGGATGCACATTTGGTTAGCTAAGATTTGTGGTTTTGAAAAAACCTTATTTTGTGGGAAAACACAGTTTTACTGGAAGTAGGGAAGCTGTTTTGGAAGATAAAACTGTTCACGTCTGGTGAAGGTTTTCTCTGGACATGAAGGATTAAGGTGCAGTTTCTAATGAAAGCGGAGGAGACCAGACTCATAAAACCCCCCTGTGGTTCTGGGAGCTCTGCGGCGGCAAGACAGTCAGGAACAGGAACTGAAGCTTTCACTGCCCACAGCCCACTACCTGCAGCCTGGAATCCTGGCATGCCTTCCCTCCTGCCATTCATCCACGACTGAAACAGCTGGAGAAAAGAGAGATTAAAATGAAATTCCTCTTCCCTGTATAGGCAGCAGATGGGGGATGGTGTCCCAGCTGAGGCAAGGGGATGTCTCAATCAGATCTGCCTGATCCAGAGCAAATTTCTTCATCATATCAATGTGAATCTGTGTTTTTGATGTATTCTCTTGCTGCTGTTGTCAAGAAGTGAAATGTGGACTTTTAAAATCTTATAATTTGCAGGGCATCAAAATCATGCCTCGCTCTGCTCTAGAGGTGATAATAGTTCATTTTGCATGAGAAGCTCATGAATTTTGGTGGTTAATGGACAGTGCGGTTTTGGCTGTTTGGAGACCTTGTGTGTGACAGTCAGGCCAGTGCAACAGTTTTAACAGCCTGAAGGGTTCAGTCATAGCTGTGCTGGTGCAACCCCCCAGTGTGCACCCACTTAGATAGATCTTGCCCATTTCCCAAAACATAAGAACTTGCAGTAGAAAGGAGGTACCTCCAGCTCATTGATTCAGCAACTGTTAAAAATACTAGCATCAATCTATTTTTAATTATTTTTGTATAAGGCAGGAAAGACATTTATGCAAGTGAGAGCAAACACAGATAAATGCCTCCCAGAAGACAGGGTGATGGTTGTCCCACCTGGGCAAACTGCTTGACTTTACTTACACAAAATCCTCCTCTTCAAGAGTTTCTAAAACCCCTAAAGTTGGCTTTGTTCTGTTGGATTGCACAATTCCCCAGGACTCGATCAAACACCATACTAACAGAGTGTAAGAATGTGTTGCTTCATATTGAGCAATCGGATATGTTGAAAATGGTCTAAGTGGCGAAGATCTCATGTAAAATGGAAATGGTTACATGTAGCTATCAGAAAAATCCTCACTAAGAAGCAAAGTGAACCTTTAATTCATGCCCCTTGTACAGCAGGACTCTGGGAATAATTCCTGAAGTTTTGCCAGGGAAGATCACTAACAAAATACCTGGTCCACAGGGAAAGCAGAGTGTGGATGCAGCAGTGTGTAGTACTTAATGCCTTTTTCAGGACTAACAGGAAAAGATTCTAAGCTTTTTAAGACCAGGAGGAGAAAGATACATAGTTTTTTAATGAATTTTTGTAGTAACTAAGCAGGTCTGGTGCCAGTGGCTCCGTAAGACCTGGTGAACAACTGCCTCTGAGCCTGAGCAAGTCAGGATTGTTCCAGGTTGCCTCGCTCACAGTGGTCTGGGACTGAGCCCACAGTGCTTGTGGGAGGAGAGGAGCTCTCTTCTAACACAGCAGCAACCTGGAAGTGGATGAACTAAAGAGGAACAGAAACAAAAGTAATCTCTGATCATTATTTTGCATAAAACAGAAGTATCCTCTACTTGTAAGATTCTATTTCTCCTTATTTTACTTCCAGTTTCTCTCGTGTAGCTAATGTTATTCAATAAGAGGCTGAAGCAACATTTGATTTCACCACTGACACATTCATCGATGGTGTTCCGGAAGGACCATGGCAAAACAGTGCTGTGCCTTGGAAGGTGCCAGTGCTCACTTCTGGCCTCTCTGTTGTCTCCCAGCAAGGAGCCACCTTACTTTATGGATTTAGCTGTTGTCTAAAGTCACTTCATGGAGAAAATATAAAGGGATGCTGCCACCTCAGACCTGTGTCACATAGCCACATCAAGCTCCCATTTAAAACTGGTGAGGCATTCTGCTTCCTGCTGTCGCATTTCTCAGTATCCCCATCCCAAAGGAGTTCCAGAAATTTGTTCAATATGGATTTCCTGCATTTTTTAGCTTTTTGTCATTCTTCTAATTTTGATACATATCTGTCTGCTGGCTCCTTTCTCCTCCTGGCACAGGAGCATTGGGGGTCAGAACTGCTGTCCAGTAGGAGCATGCCAAGGTGGTCAGGAATCCCCACCTGCAGCAACTTTAGGTCAAGGCTGAAGTCAGCAAAACCTCATGGAAAATGGGCAAATAAAAGCATGATTTCAACCTGGAAGAACATGTGCAATTCAGGAGAAGGTACATTGTTTTTCCTGGCTGCTTTACAATACTTGGAATAAAACAATAAATGGCAGCATCTCAAAATTTGAAGAGATGCTCTTCTCCTACTCAATACAAAGAAGGTATTCTTGCTAAACAAGAATTCCATTTCCTGACTTAACCGTCCACAACAGGCACAGGTACCTAAACTGAGACACCATGAGAGACAGGCAGCTGAAAGAAGGTGACTCTGTGGCACATCTCCAAATCTCTATTTCTGCCTTCCGAAAGACAAAGCTCCTGCTGTGCAGTGTTTAAAAGAAGCTGTGAGTTCAAAGGTCACTGTTACATTCTCCAGTGCTCTGGCTAAAGCTTGGAGGACTGATTTTGTTGTTAATCATATTATGAGATGCAAAAACACCGCTATGCAAATTAAAACAGAATGCTTCTACTCTGTACAAAGAGACCAAAAATTAAGCTACACTTTTTCTTCCCTAGGAAACACTGTACATTCTTAGAATATTATTTAACCGAATTATTAAGAAAGGAAGCTAAAATGGAGGTAATAATCACAAGCAGAGTCCTTTTATTACACTGTTCCCTGTGTGGCATTAGTGTGCCAGCCAGCAAACCACCTGCAAAAGTGAAGAAGCTTTTGGGCAGCCATCACTTTGTAGCTATGCAAATCACAGGGTGGTTAAAACCTGAAGAGAGCCAAACTACCTGCTGTGACTATAAGAATGCCTGATACATAACACATCAGCAGTCCAGCTAAGGAACAAATTCCTCTGTCAGCAGAACTCTGAACCAGCCGTTTCCTTCTCAGAGAGAACCCACAATGTCAAAAGCAAAAGACCACTGGGAAGCTACTTGTTTGCTCAATGTCACCAGTTTTGCAATGGTGGTTTGGCAAATCTCAATTTCAGTTTTATTTGTGACTGTCCCAGGTGTTGCAGTTTTGAGATCTGTCAAGAATCTCTGCTTTCATTTGAAGTTGAAGCCTGCCTTGCTGCAGGGGCAGTGGGAGATGGCAATCAAACAACTCAGCAATTGGAATGCTAAGGCGATGTTTTCCCCCTTCTGATTTTTGAAGGTCCCATTCAAGGTTCACCTCTATGCTGTATCTGGCCATTTGCTCCCCATGAAAAGTACTGCATTTCAGATTTAGGTAACAAGCTGCAGTGAAACTGCAAACTAAGCCTCACGTGGAAAACGCCCAAGTCAACTCTTGAAATTATCACAAAAAAAATCCCAAGATAGCCACCTACATCCTGAGCAAACACACATGTTTCTAATGTGCAAAGAGTGAATTTACAAGAAGTGACAGAAATTATATCCAGCCAGCTCCAACCCACCTACTCTTCCTTGGTTTTTCTGCTTATATGGGAAAAAAAACCATACGTTTTTTAAAAAATTATTGTGTTTTTAAGCTCCTATGGATTCTGCAGTCAGTTCAATCTTGGAAAGCACGAGCAGCCATCACATTCCCTCCCATTCGAACCAGTTCCAACCAGTAGGAAGAAGGAGCTCTTACACAGTACATGTTTGACTGTTGGATATTCGATTGGTTTGCTGCTCACCTACAGTACATACCCTTGGTTGAGCACTTGATAAGGAGATCGGCAGGACAAGAGAACAATATCTAGAAACACTCTTTAAGCAGGGCCAGTACACAGTGCTATGATGCAATTGATGTAATTAGTTGATACAACTCAGTCAGAACAACTTACTTGCAATCCACGACTGAGATGTCATGTGTGATACCACTGTGCTTAGAAAGGATTTATTCCTGACAGTTGAAAAAGATATTGGCAGAATGATGCTTGTTCAGAACTCACTGTCCCCTGTTCTCTCTAAACTTCCTCCTTACACCAGTAGTTATTTCCTTTTTGATCCTGGAAAAGTGAATCTTAAGGTTTAATTTTACTAAAATTGTTTTTAAGAGAAAATGTGGGGTTTTTAAAAGACAGATAACACGTTTTGAATAATTCTTAAATGAAGGCTCATTAGGCTGAAAGAATACCTGATAGCTCTGCTGTGACTGCCAGTGCTTGTGCCAGTACCACTGCAGTCAGGCCCATCTGAGAGGTGCAAACCAGGGAACTGTGGATTTTGATGCTATTTTATCACCACAGTAGCTCAGCACTGTCCTGCCACATACCAAGCAATGCACCCAGTGTCTGCTGTGTAGGTATTTTTTTCCAGCCCCTTCCCCCTCAGGGTGGTGTCACTGCCATGCTTTGCCCTGGGGGTTGATCTCCCCATGTACCACCTGGACCCAGCTCCTTGCAGAAAGCAGGTGGGCAGGCTTTGCAGTGGAGATGCTGGGATGAGGCCTTTCCTGCTGACAGCCAGAGCTGCAGCTCCCGGAGCACTGCAGCAAGCCAAGGTGGAGCTGGGGGCACTCACCAAACAGGACACACCGTTTCAGCTGCCAGGACTCCTCTGGGGCAGATGCCAAAATCCTGACCAGGCAGCTTATCCTGCAGGAGCAGGCAGAGGTATGAGTATGTACACTATCTCTAAATAAAGTTCAGGATGGTCAGAAATGCTCCAAGAAATCCAGCCACAACAGAAAAGCCACAGTTCCTACAGCACAGCCACAATGACTGCACCAGTTCGTGTCCTTTTTGACCATTCCCAGTTGGAACTTGCAGGGTGTACCATTTTAAGCTTGGATAGTTTTTTTTTCAGTCCACTGTAAAAGGTATTTACCAAAACCATGCTGCAGTAACCAGCACAGCATTTTAGTCTTGATATTGTTGCAATAGTAACCTTGTCACTTCTGAAAGTAGATGCTTGCACTTAAAAAAGCCTTACAGTTCTCTCTGAGCACAGAATCACAGAATTACAGAATTATAAAGGTTAGAAAAGACCATTGAAATCATCAAGTCCAACCTCTTACCTAACACCATCCCATCATCTAAATCATGGCACTAGGCACCTCATCCAATCCTCTCTTAAACACATCCAGGGTTGGTGACTCCACCACCTCCCCTGGCACCCCATTCCAGTGGGAAATCACTATTTCTGTGAAAAAGTTTTTCCTAATATCCAGTCTAAACCTCCCCTGGCTCAGCTTAAGACTGTGTGCTCTCGTCCTCTCACTGGTAGGCAGAGAGAAGAGACCGACTCCCACCTGACCACAACCTCCCCTCAGGTAGTTGTAGAGGGCAATAAGGTCTCCCCTGAGCCTTCTCTTCTCCAGGCTGAGCAACCCCACCACCCTCAGTCACTCCCCACAGGGCTTGTGCTCCAGCCCCTTCACCATCCTCGTTGCCCTTCTCTGGACACGTTTGAGCAACTCAACATCTTTGTCAAACTGAGGGGCCCACAACTGGACACAGTACTCGAGGTGTGGCCTCACCAGTGCCGAGTACAGGGGAAGAATAACTTTCCTAGTCCTACTGGCCACACTGTTCTTGATCCAGGCCAGGATGCCATTGGCTTCTTGGCCCCCTGGGCACACTGCTGGCTCATAGTAAGTTTCCTATCAACCAGCACCTCCAAGTCCCTCTCTGCTGGGCCACTCTCCAGCCACTCAGTCCCCAACCTAGAGCTCTGCATGGGGTTACTGTGGCCAAAGTGTAGACTGTGGCACTTGGATTTATTAAACCTCATGTTATTGGAATCAGCCCATCTCTCCAGTCTGTCAAGGTCCCTCTGCAGAGCCCTCCTTCCCTCTGACAGATTGACACTTGGTCCCAGCTTGGTGTCATTGCAAACATACTAATGATGGACTCCATCCCCTCATCCAGATCGTCACTAAAGAGATTGAGCAGAACTGATCCCAGCACTGAATGCTGGGGAACCCCACTGGTGACCGGCCTCCAACTGGACGTGACACCATTCCCCATCACCCTCTGAACTCTGTTAAGCAGAGCTTAACCCAGCACAGAGTAAACCTCCCCAAGCCAGGAGCCACCAGTTTCACCAGGAACTTACTATGGGAGACAGTATCAAAGGCTTTGCTAAAGTCCAGGTACACTCCATCCACAGTTTTTCCCTCATCAACCACACCAGTTACCTGATCCTAAAAGGAAATGAGGTTGGTCAAGGAGGACCTTCCTCTCCTAAATCCATGCTGACTAGATCTGATCTCCTTATTATCCTGTAGGTGCAGAGTGATTGCCCTTAAGATGATTTGATCCATGAAGTACCTGGCAGCACAAAGCTCAGAAGAATATGTTTTGGAATAAGGCTGATTCTCAGTGAGTTAAAGATACAAAACTTAGCACAAGGTTACTAAGTTTGGTGCCACCAAAAGCTGAGAAGAAATTCTGTTACCCCCCAGCAGTCTCAGTACTGAACTTTCTACCCGCTGCTCAGGGAACTGACACCATCAGCCTTCCCTTGCAGCCTTTGTAACCAAGTCAGAATCCTTGGAGCCTCTCCCTGACAGCTGCAGGAACCAGCTCAGAGCCAGCCCTGAATAATCTCTCTCACAATTAACCCCTGGTGTTTACCTGTGTCATTACCTATGGAGAAATTCCTACCAGGTTGTCCCGAGGCACAGATCTCATAGGAAAGTGCTAATGGCAAGGAGAGCATCGTTAAGCCTCTAAGGGAGAAAGAAATGGAAAGAAGAAAGAATATTCCAGTGTGCTTACTGTCAACACCTCTGCTTGCAGTCTCCACACCTTCAAGTATTCCAGGAAAAGCTATTCTGGTTAAACCAGAGCATAGAAGGTGTGTTTTTCCATCATATACTCCCTTTGATATTCCTTTTGTTTCTGGAGGAACAATGCTTCTCATTGCACCAGAGGGAAATAGTGTTTTTCACTGAGCAGAGAAGAGAAGATGCTGCCTCTCCATTAGCTGTGATTTTCCCCACAAGAACAAAAACCCTGGGCTCCAGGGCAGAGACACATGTGCAGTATTAATGGATGAATTTCAGGACAACACAGCTCTGTCTGCAACACTGAGATCCCTGTGTCGAGTACTTTTTTCCTAGAGATGATAGGTCTGTTGGACAACGAGGAATAACTAGTCTTTTTTATTAAAAAACAAAGATTAAATCCTCTTTCACGACCACACACACTTTGATTAAGTGAAATGTCTTTCTTGGCAATGAGAGGAATTACTGGTGGTGAGTGAAATCACGCTCTTCCAAGCAACTATCTAGATTTTTGTATAAGCAAATGATGTTTTACACATTTAGTGACTATATTTATTATCTAATTAAAGCCTTTTTCTAATTTCTAAAAAAAATAAAAATAAAATAGTTCTTTGACTATTCATTAGTTGTTACAATCATCACAAAGTCCCAGCTGAGAGGTACCAAGCACTGGCTGAGTAGTGCAGCTTAACAGCCTTTGCAAAACCATTCAGTGCGAGTGCTAATTATAACACAAAATGCTAAATGGAAAATAGAATAGAGGAGACACAGCTTAGCAAAGCTAGAGGGTTGTTTAATGAGATACAATCATGCTGTCTGATTGTCTTGACAAAGAAAATGTGGGTCTGTTGTGGTGCTACACAGGAAATCCTTAAGAAACTATAGAGAAGAAAAACAAAACAGGACTGAGCAGGCAGAACAGAAAAAGAACTGTAAAGTGGGCAAAGCCACTGAGCTGGAGGAGATGCTGGTGTCTTATGCCAAAATGGAAATGCCTGAGCTGGAGGAAGGGATCTCCTAAGACCAGAGAACTGGTCTTAGGATCAATTTTATTCAATATCTTTATTATATATTAAGGCATAAGACATTAATGGGCTGGAAATAGCTGTGGTTGAAACAAGCAGGTAGAGTGAAATACCAGATGGGAGGTATCTGATAACCTTTAAGCCTGGAGTAACAGAAAGCAGATAAAAATTGAAGTTTCAAAGTGCAAAATGAGAGTAAGAGATCAGTAGCAAAAAAGTCCAATACACTCTGGGGCCTTGTTAAATAAAATAGCAGGAGTGGAGAGAATTGCAGGCATATCCATAGATCAGAGCTCAGTTAGACGTCACAGCTATGATTTGATAGTGGAAGAAGGCAAATACAATCCTCTGATGTACCAGAAGTGTTTCTCAGAGAGCAGACATTAATGCCATGGTACAAAGCATCAGTTAGTCTTTACTGGAATGGTAAAGCATCGTCCTTGTCCAGCAGGGATTTATTCAGCCTTGAACAGGTGCTGTAACAACACATGGGAATCAATGGAATGAAAAAAAGTTATGTCAGGAAAGGGGAAAGGAGGTTTGTTTGGATGCAAGAAGAGGTTGAGAGGAGATGCATTTTACAAGACATGAAAGAAGAAATAGAGCTGTTGAAATGAAAGGGAAATGTTTGTGTCAGTAAACCTGGGCTTAAATGATTTGTGGCTCTGCTGTGGTTGGAAATTCAGAAGCAATTCAGTTGCAGGATGAGTGACCATAGCAGCTTACACTTGTCTAAACCTGGGCTGTCAGCATTTCCTCTCCCCTCTCTGCAGCCTGTGACATGCCAGTGGCATGTGCTGCTCAGAGCACAGCCAGACCTGCTGCCTGGGAGCCTGCTTTAGATTTCAGATCCTGTGGTTTCTGAAACAGAGCTTCCACATTCTTCAGGAACACATAATGAAGACAATAAAGCAAATTCTGGATCCCCTCAAGATGAGAATAGATTATGTGAGTGCCTGTGGTAGGAAGTAATTTTTAGATGCATATTTAGCTGGAGCCAAATCCCTCTACAAGGGCCAGCCAGAGGGACAAAACCCAGGTGAATCTGGCAGGCAGGAACTGATGCCTCCATCAGAGGAGATATTTTCACTTACCTCTAGGCAGCATTTCTAGGACAAGGAAGATGTCTATACAGCTCTGGGATGTAGATAATTGCATCTGGAAATATACAATCATAATGTATAATTGTTGAGCATCTGACCAGTTTCTGCCAGGCAAAGGGATCCATTTATAAGAATTTTTTTTTTTT